>BMAO01003538.1:0-37216 GCA_019973975.1 Trichonephila clavata
CTGAAATGAGCTTTTAGTAAAATTTTGTATACATTTTTTTTTATAATTTTTTTTCTGACGAAAAACACTGTTTTCTCACTATACATCAAATAAAAAAAATTTTAAAGAAAAACTAATGGCAATTTCAAAAAAAGCTCATTTCAGTATAGTATTAGATGTATGCTTAACTTGCAAAAAAACTTTGGGGATTGTATTTCCAACAGGTTTTTAGAAAAGGTACATTGAAAAGGCCCTTTTTAACATTATCAGTATAGAGCGTTCCGATACCCCTTAACTTTGGTTATATGATTTTAGAATCCAAATAAAATTATTGTTCGGCAATATAACTAACCGAAAGCGACGATTATTCATAAATAAGTACTAAGTAGAGTGAATAGTACAATATACAACATAACCCCAGCTCTCTATCTCTCCCCGAACCTTCGAATCAAACAGATCTTTGCATTTTTCCGTCTTCCGTTTTATCTTGAATGTCATTTCGCCAGTATCTATTTTCATTTCATACAAAATAAGCTGTCAAATATACCTAGTGTTTTTTTTCTTGTAACTATTTAGTGTTCTCTCATCACAATAAATATGAAAGAGTGCTAAAATATCTCTTTTCCTTTAACAAAAATTACTTTGACTTTACTGTAAAAAAGCTCAAATACCTGAAATTCATCCCCCTGTGGTAACACTTAACACAAACAAAAGCTTTATTTTTTTTTTCTTTCATCTATGTACAAGAGAAAAGTTTTCCAGTGTAGGTAGATTTTGAAATTCTGAAAACGGAATTTTCTCGATCCACTCTCTTCTATTGATCAGGTTGCTTAAAATAATATGATACGTCTATTCCATTTACAGAAATAAATTTTTACGGGTAAAATTCCTACCATGTGTACATTGTATGTTTAAATAAAAATATTAATAATGCTTGTAGCACTTATAATCTGGAAAGTAAATTGAAATTATATTTCAGGTGCTGATTTCACTCAAGAATAAGAATTGTTGTAGCGATATCCAATTGTATATTTCTATATGTCTTTCGAGATAATCTATAAATATCTCGTTCGAGATATTTCTGGTCTTTCTGCTTTGAAATTTCAGTATGGAGTATGGATTCGACCCATTGCAGCAAAACCCCCATCTCACAATATTTACTGAAGTAATTATTTCAGTTACTAGTCAATGGATACCCTGGTCAGAAACGAAATAACATCTGTAAAGCTGGTACATATTTATTTTAGACTGACTTTAGTAAACCTATTTAACTTGCCTTAATTTTTAACATTATGTGCTACAAAATGTTATGTGGGTTTTCTCTTTGAACCAAGCTGTGTTTTAGTTAAGGACAATTCACAGCAAATGATTGACTAACGTGCGGTTGTTTAAAATTAATTGAAATTCTCCAGGAATATCAAGGCATATGGTTCATTAAGAAACTTAATTATTTTACTGTACTTTTTGAAGTATTTTTATAAAACAAATACGTATATTCTTAGTGTCATTTTTATTTGTAATGAAAGTGCTTTTGAAACATGATAGTGCAAAATTGTTTGACGAACGTTTTGATAAACTGTGCATTTTTAACTGCATGAATAAGATTTAATGATTAACTACACCATATATTTAGTTTCATAAAACAAGTAAATTCCTTTAAACCACTCTGAGTGTTGTTGAAGAAAAATGTAAGATTTTTAATCACATTCTGTTTTAATAATTGAAAGAAACAAAGCTAATTGAAATTAACTCTGTTTCACCTCTTTTATAAAGAAAAATATACTTAATTATTGGAGACTTAAATAAAAAAAAAAAACATTCTGCTTGAAAATACAAATTTAAACACATTAATGAACAAAATGTCCACAAAAAAAATCGAATCTTATTTAGGATTCAATCTTAGAACCGTCTTTTACTTCGCCTTGAAAAACTTATAAATAATTTCAATGCTTTTTTATTTTTACTCTCTTTTTATGCCATGCTATTCTCAATATAGATTATTCAGTATCGTCTCAACAGTATAAATTTCTTCCCATAATGCACCTGGGGCTTCTTCTGCTCGGAATGATCAAGTTCAGATATCCACTTCAGACAGAAACTTTTTTTATCGGTCTTCTTGAAAAAGTATTTTTTAAGGATCTATTTTTATAAAACCTATAACATTTATCCACATTGTAAAGCGAAACTATCAAGAAATTTGTAGCATTATTTGTGGGCGTATGCAAAGCATTTTTGTCTTTGCTTACATTACTTTATTTTACTATTATTCGGTAGAACAGATTATATATATATATATATATATATATATTAAATAAATATTTATATAAAATAAATGAATATTTCAATGCAAAAAATATATCATTAATAAAATGTCCTAACGAATTATTATTTTTTTCTTTGTTTGTCCTTTCATATTTTAAGTTTTCTATTTGAGTATCAGATTTTTATTAACTGATTAAAAATTAATTAAAATCAGAAAAATGTAAATAAAAAGAAGATGAGTGTTGGGGACTATGGAATATCACATTTACATTTCTAAAAATAACTTACAGTACAACGTTGTTTATCCGAACTTTTATTATCCAGAGCGTCAAATATCCGAACCAAAGTCCGGATTCATTTTCGAACAGTGCAATGCTAAACAGTTGTTTCCTATGAGGCCAAAAGTGACGGGAAAACCCAAAGTGAGGGATATTTGGGGGATTTCAGCTGAGTGTGATTTGGTAAACGTCTGCGCTGAATATTATATCAGTTTGTTTCCAAGTGAGGGGATGTATACATGCTCTTTTGTTGAGTTTTGTTGATGTAGAAACCTGGATGGCATGCGATGCAAAAGACTGTGGATTTCAAATGCTAAATGATGACTTGCACTTCCGTGAAAGAAGAATCCGACCCTGTCGACGATGAAACGGGTGAAGACGAGGACAACAACAATGAAAGAAGAAAATGTTGACACGTTTCTGCGTTAGAGACAGCTATGGAGTGGTACGAACAACAATCAAAATGCTGTCCTACTAACTACTGCTGCTGAAGAGAATCAGTGACCTTGCATTGAAAAATCGAAGCTGTACAATGGTACAGCAAAAAATAAGAGATTATTTTCCACAATCAAGGTAAATTTGCGACATTTTACACCTATTTTGCTTTTTCTTCAAGCACGTTTCCCGCATGCGATGATTTTAAATATTTGTATAGTGTCCAGTATCATTACTGCATGGATCACATTCCTTTTTCGGTTATCCGGACAATCGCGTATCCGAACGTTGTCCGGTCCCAATTGATTCGGATAAACGACGTTCTAATGTAATTGGTTTTTGATAAAAAAAAATCTCTCAAACCATTATGAATATGTATCACAAACGATTGTAGGAATTATCACTAATAAAAAAAATAGTATTTATTTTACTGCAACAAAAAAAAATCTTTAAAAAATGTTAAATAGAGGACATTATGGAATAGTCGGGTAATACAGAATATGTGGTTCAAAATAAAACTAATTAAGACTTCATAAAATGTAGTTATTTTTAACTTTGATAGTTATTTTAACTTTTAAGAATACGTGATAGTCATTTTGGTTTCGAATTTATTTACAAAAATCACCTTCCAGTCCAGTCAAGGTGAGCCCACAGAAAACATTGAAGCATTTAGCTCACATTTTACCTCGTTGATTTTTGGAGAATTTTCCATTACACAAAATATACATTCAAAGTCTTTGTTTTCCTTAAGTTTTGTTTTTCTTAAGTTGAAGTCATGAAGTCTATTATAAATGATTCATTAGAATGGAGTGTGTCGGGTATGATGGAATATCTAGTATTCCATAATGCCCGACACATGCCAACTTGGAAAATGAACATTTAAACTGAAGGAAATAATGACAAAAGTATTATATATAAACTACAATTCTTTTAGTGTAGGTTATGCTTGATTTTAATGTCCAAATTATATGTGTACTAGTAGGTTAAAATGTTTGAAAACTTACCTCCAAAAACTTTTGAAAAAAGCAAAACACACTTTGTTCTGTACGGAGAGGTATGGCAACAAGTGTTCGACTGTCACTGCAATGCATCATGGGAGTCTTTCTTTAGTATTTCATTGGCTTTTCCTCGAAATAGCAGCGAAAAAAAGGTCTTCCATACTGACATCGTATACCTTTTTTACCACATTGTGTAACTCCAGAAAATGTGCATGCATCCAGCAAAAATAAATGTAAACTTATTTGTTTGGATGTAAATTTTAAAAAAATCCTAATTTGCCTTACTTTTCTGTAAGTTAATTCTATTGAATAATATAATTAAATCAAATATTTCAAATGAGAATGAAAAGATATATGATTCCCAATAAAATGGAAAGAATTTCTCATTCTCGAGTACCTTCATGTATCTATGTATACATTAATTGGACTTAAATACGTGTTTAAAGAAGATTTCTTTTATATATTTTGAACTAAGTAAAAAAATTATAATTACATTAAAATATAAATTTTTGCCGAAACT
Source organism: Trichonephila clavata (assembly GCA_019973975.1). NCBI lineage: Eukaryota > Metazoa > Arthropoda > Arachnida > Araneae > Nephilidae > Trichonephila > Trichonephila clavata. The sequence continues at coordinate 4,473 of BMAO01003538.1, forward strand.
TTTGAATTTAATATAAAAACTACAGTTAAATTTTTACAATTTAAACTTTTCTTCGATAAAATTTTAAAAATTTGAATTTAATCCAACCAAAACCTGTTTGAATTTGACAGCCTGATGCCAGATTACATCAGAAATCATTTGGTTAAACACATAAATTTTTAAATTACGCTAGTATACACAACATGATAATTTTTTTTTCAATATTGCTTATGGAAATACATTTTTAACTTCGAAAACAAGGGACATTATGTAATTCGCAATGAGATTTCTTTTTAAATTGAATCATTCTTTCTAGAAATATATTGAATGAAAATAATTTTTTTTAAACATTTTTCTCTTCACATATATAAATTTATACCAAATACTATTATGATGATTAGTCAAATATTTGTGTACATACGTTTAAAGATATTTGCTTAAATATATTCTGAAAGAGTTAATTAAAAATTAAAATGATCAATATATTCACGATTCATTCATCATCATTACGAAACTGTTAATAAGATTTTATTTACATTTACGAGTGTTGGAACATCCTAACAGTAGATAAGATAGTAACAAGATACCAGTATTAGCGTTAGGGTACAGGGTACAATGTACATATATTCTCTTTTAATGGCTTAAAATTGTTTGAATGGAGGGAGCTTTGAAATTAAATACAACAAACCATTTAAAGTTAATTTTAAAACTTCTTACTTTAAAACTTCTTAAAAGATTGATTTATTCAATTCCTACTCTATAATTCACACTCTCCATACATATATTAATATACAGATCTTGTTCAAATATTTCAATCGTTTATAAAATACTTTTTATTCATCCACTCTAGATCAAGTACATGTTTAAACTTGTAGTAAATGACACTTAATGTTATCACAGTTTTTTTTCAAATATTATTTCATTAATTAAATTTTAATTAAGTAAGTATAATTCACGAGATATAATTTAGTCGGTATTATTCCTCTAGATGGGAGCACCATTGGATAAAATAGCTTTTGTTAAACTTGTGATGAAGATTTAACTTAACCTTAATACTGATATGCTAGCTAGACGTCAGTATTCCTTTTACAGTGGTTTTAAGACAAATTCTTATTTTTTCAAATTTTATTAAAAAATGCAATTATAAATTTAATGTTAGTTTGAAAGGTGTTTTGTCACTTAATATTGTGATTATGTTATATATATATATATATATATATATACATGTTTATATATTAATTGTAATTATTTAATAAAAATTAACTAAAATAAAAAAAAAGTTTTGTTGGCCTAAGAAAGAATTGACTTCAAATAACTATCTCTTGTTATTCTTTGTATTTTTACACAGGAATTGTTGCAAAAAGACTAGGAATTTGAAATATTTTCCTTATTTCTGGTAGAATATTTTTCTTATAGTGGATTTTTATTAGTGTCAAAAATTCCAACAATGTGGAAGCGTAGAATAGAAAGTAATTGAATGAATCCAGAACTTTTAGTAGTTAAATCAATACACAATGCAGTTAGTAGTTAAATCAATTATTTGTCACTAGGAAATTCAATTTGTATTGTAAAATTTGGGGAACTAATGTATTATGAACAACTTTTCCCCCGTTTATTATCTTGCTGATCTTATCACTAATAAGACTCGATGAATCGGCATGGCCATTTGTCTCAATAAAGCATTTCTTCTTCAGACAGCGGTCATTTCTCTCATGCTAGAGAATTACGTTACATAATAAGTAAAATAAAAAATTTGGAAAAAAAAAGGAGAAGCATCCAAGATGTTCTTAATGTAAAGCTCATAACAATTTCATAAGTTTTATAAGAGTATTTAAATATACTACCTTTTAACCCCCTTGCATATCATGTAACCACTAGTAGATGCATGCTATGTATAGAGCAAAATCACATTGTTGCCTCATGTAAATACATAGCTATTTAGGAGTACAAACTGTATAACCAGCACAGGAAACATTATAAGGTAGATTTTCTTTTATTGGGATTGTATAAAATTACAAAAGTAAAGTTAAAAATGTCTGGATTTCAAAAATTTGATAATTATAGGAAAATTCAAATCTTTGTGAAATTTCTCGAAATGTTCCTCGAAACAAAAAGCTTTTTCACATGCGTTACATAAGTGTATTGCCGCTTTTGTTCCATTTCTTCATCTTCTTCATCACAAATAGATAAATCCGCATCAGAGAGAGTCACTTACATATTCATCAGTCTCTGGCAAATATTCTTATTCAGTATCACTTTCATTAAAAATCCGACTATATCACCATATTGGCAAGGAAAAGTAATAATAAACAACAAAAAGAGTTATACAAACTTAAGAAAGCGAAATAAAATCCGAATTAACGTGCGCCTTAGTCAGCTTCAAAAGGAAAAATTAAATGGGCGTCGTTAAGGTCAGTATTCCCAAATATCTAGGATTTCTGGCAGTATTAAAAAGCGCCGTCTGGTACGCAAGGTGTTAAGGATTTGTTTTTGGTTCATTTTTTTGTTTCAGTAACTATGTAATCATGGTTGCAAACCCGAAGCCTGGCTTATTTCTGTCAAGTTATGGGTTCGAATCCTGATAACACTGACGACCCACTGTATAAAAGCTTTGATGTACGTTAAATCTGTTGAACTCTAATTCTCTCTGTTTACATGGTGTAGGAGTTTGGAGAATGAGATAACAAATCAGCTGTGAACCTTGACCTAGGTTCAATATTACTGGAACCATCACCCATAGAGACCTCATGTAGCTTCCAAGTGTATCTATAATAAACAATCATCAATCAATCATTATTTTTAGCTTGGATTTATACTTTTTATCTGTATTTATGGGACATGAAGTAATAAAGACTATTATCCTCTTAATTAATACGGGTGATTAAAAAAATGTTTACACATTTTAAAACTGAGTCATAAGTTAATGCCATAAGTTTGAGATCGCATTGACTATAGGATTAAATAGTAAGAGTCAGTGGCGCACACAGGTGGGGGTCCGGACCCCACCAAAAGCCCTTGATTTTTTTTCGATTGATTATAATTCTATGTATATAGTACGTAAAAAATAATTTAGTATATATATATATATATATATATATATGTATATATGTATATGTATATATTTGTTTTTAATAGTTAATATTATTAATTAACTCTAATTATTCATTTATTAATTAATTTTTTACTGTTTTTTGTTCCCGAAAATCGATAAAATTAAAAGAAATGTTGGGCGGCGTATTGAAACATGGTACCAGAACAGTGGACTTTCGACCTTGATCCCTTAAAATTCCTATGTGCGCTACTGGTAAGAGTGATATTAAGAGTTGACATTAATGTTTCGACTTGTTCAACAATAGTTCAATTATAGATGGTTTCAAGTACATCTGACTTTAAAGTAGCGAAAAAGTATTTTGGAATGGTATCGGAAGTTCAAGAATACCAGTGAAGCGCAATGACATTGAAGGCAATCATATGGAACGAAACCACCAACACGCTTAAGCATTGCTCGCCTTCGCGATAAGTTAAAAACTGATGGAACAATAAAGGATATATATAAGAAACCATGAGGTCGTCACCACAAAAATCGCATTTGGTCACCACAGAACGACATCACAAAGTGTACGTGAAACTGGAGTGAGTAGGCCTAGCTTAGGTTGTATTTTGCAAATAGCAAAATATGGAAAGTTTACATACCACAATTGTAATACACACTAAATGAGGACGATCCAGTCAGAACTCAGCTTTTTTTTATTGTACCTCACACAGGTTGAAAAAGACCCAAATTTTGTTTCCCAAGTGATGCGGTCTATATTTTACTTATAAGGTTATTTCAAGAATGTGCTATACACCAAGAAACCGTGACACACTAGAGAAACTGCGCTATAAAATTGAAATGGCTAGTCACGCTATTCCTTAAGCTACTCTGAGACAATATAAGGCATTGTGCTAAAAAATGTTTAGAGGCGGGCGTATTACAGTTTGAACACTAGTTCTAACACTTATTGTAACTTTTTGTCAATTTTAATCATTGTTATACTAACGTTAATATATAAGTTTTTCTTCATCAATGTGTGAAAAGTTTTTATCACCCCTGTATATCTCAAGAACTACACGAGGGTTATTGCGACAAACGTTGTGACTTTGAACCTCAGCCAGGACGATACTGTTCTTTGAACTTTCCCTCTGGACTAAATGAAGAGATATATGTTCCATTCTATTCAACACTCAGAAGCTACATTTATCGCACTCAGTCAATATTTGATTCAAAACTACTCGTATCAATAAACAAACATTTAAGTTTCAGATATACTCATATTTGAGACTGTTGCCAGTGACGAAACTAGCTATTTAAACCTATAAGATATATATGATACTAGAACCTAGTTGAATATTTCCATCCTCGGGAGAATATAATTTAAGATTTATATCTACAGTTGACTCTCGATAATTCGAAGGGATAATCTCGATAATGGAGGGACCAATGAAATACTTCGTATTATCAAGAGTTCGGAATATCAAGAAGGTACAAAAACCCTCCCAAAGTACACGAAGAGAATTTTTTTGAATTTGAAACCAGTAATAAAACAATTGTACACATGTACTAAATTATTTTAAGGTACTTTTAAAACGTACATATTATACAATATAAATATTATACAGAAGTTAAAAGTCCTGTATTAAAAAAATACATTTATGTGTTAAAAACGATCCTACGCATCTCTTCACAATAGCGGACCATCCTTTCTGAACGCATGTGTTGCAAGGTCACGTGTTAAACGAAAGATATAGAAGGTTGACCACAAGTGCTACCAGAACTGTCCCCTTTAAAAAGGAAATCAATAAAAGTGTCTTTTCGATTAAGGAAACGGGAAACAACAAAGAAGGGATAGCAGACAGATGGTCATCAAAGGGGCTACGTTACAGGGAGACACTTAGAGACAATACATGTAAGCTCCAAAGTCTTGCAGCAAACACGTTGGATCTTACATGTAAACATGATAGTGAGTGTTCGATTATCGAAAGTTTTATAAGATAACTTAGAAATTATCGCGAATTGTAGTCTGGCTAGCCACAGATTTTACTTCGAAATATTGAGTGCACCAAAACGTATTGTTTTAGTTCGAAATATCAAGAGTTTTTCTAGGGGCTGAGCATATACTTCAAATTAGCGAAAGGATCGTATTGTGGAAGGTTTGATTTAGCGAGAGTCGACTGTATATGCAAAAATGGAATTGCTTGGATGAAAAAACAATTATAACGGAAGTTACTGCCTGCAATTCATTTGTTTTATGAAGGACAATGCTATAATTAATCTTATTAAAGAATTTTTTTATTTAAATAATTAACTGTGGCACCGCCATTTAAGAGCGCACAACTATGTGTGTCTCGGAAATCGATCGATGACGTGTGTATTCGTCAGTTACTCAGTATAAGTGTCGCTGTTAATATATTGGATCAAAAAGATGGGTTTATTTTATAAAATTACCAATTTGATTACTAATACTTATTTATTTGGCTCGGTTGTGGCTCATGAGGTCGACGGTCCTTCCAACCGTAAGTTTCAATGGATATCTATGAATTTTAATGACCGTCAAAATTCCCGGACTGAGAGAAAAACGCACACCGATTAACTTATTTCTTTACTGACAAAATATTTTCTACCTTTGTTGACACTAAAAAAACTCTGGATTAGGTGCTGTAAGTTTGATCATAGTCCTCTTACAAGAAAGCAACCTTGCCTTTCCTACCCCAATAAAATAAATATTCTTTAGGCAGCAAAGCATTGGGTCGTTACTCGAATGTCAGCACATGCAGTGACGTGACATACATCCCCGCATCACGAGGGACCCAGGATTCTAGGAGGCCCAAAGCTTGACTATCGCCAAGTACCCTTTGTAAAATCCATCTTGGGGGCCCAAAACCTGACTTTGCAGGGGGGGGGATGTGTTCCGTTACGCCACTGAGCACATATCTCTAACATCAAACAATTGGCATTTACACTACTCGATAGCTAAGTAATTTCGGGCCAGTAGAAATCATGGGCTCACGCATTTATCCCATGGCTGACCATACCTGTAGGAACTCTATTATAAATCGACTTTTGCCTTTGCCCCTTTTAGGCTAACAATAAAAACACATTATTATCGCATGCAAATAAATTCGTTATGTTAAATTATACGCTAATTCAGCCGGTGCATATGGAAACGCATGAGTTCATCTTAAATTTTTAATATTTTTTAATTATTTGTCTTACTCCGGCCTGGCCCCAAAATATTCTAAACATCTTGATATTTGAGAATACGCTTTGTTTTCCTCAAAAATTACAATTTAAATAGCCAATGGTCACTATTTTTTTCACATGACGAGATTACTCGTCAATCACGGTTAACTGTTTAATGCCAGTAATTGAGATTTTCGTACTATGTGTCTAGTACAGAAATAAATTTTAAATTGCCTCCTATTAAACGATATTGTAAAAGTTGGGAATAAAATTTAAAAGATATTCACAATTGAGAGGCTATTTTTATTTCATATATGTTCGTGCAAAATCCTCATATTTTTCCTAAAATCATTCAAAACTACAAAGATCTTCACTTCCTTTAACAATTGAACAACATGATTGTGTTATTAAGATTAAAAATGTAACAAAAGTTATTTTAATATCTCAAATTAAATACATTTTATTTTAAATATGAAAAATTCCCCTCTATAATGAAAATCTATTTTATATATAGGAGTATGTCGTCTTACAAATATGTTCTACGTTAACCCTGCTTTAAAATCACAATCAATTTAAACCAGGTCGTCTTTCGGAATCTTGGCGTTCTGCCAGGTTGGCAGTGAAATATAACAGAATAAATCACATGAATATTTATGATAGAGACATGACCTGAAAAGCAAAAATAATAAAATTACATTAAGAAGTCTTTCAACATCACACACACTGTCAACGATACGCCGGTTTAAGCAAACGTTTTAGTAAGTGTAACAATAAAATGTGTTTCACATTCAATTCTTCTTGAATATAAGTACTATACAAAATTCGAAAAAATATCATCGCATGGTTTCAAATTTTAGGAACTACACGTGATGTTTCTGTGTTAATCAGGACTGTTATACTGTGATTTTTAGACATTGTTTAAAAATCATAATTTCTTGGATTTTTTTAAGGAAATGGTTGTAATAATTATGTTCATTGTAGTTCCTGATGTATGATTACTGAGATAGACGCAAAGTTGATTTTGTTTTAAATGTGATATTATATCCGAATTTTAGTTTAGTATTATCTACAAATTGTACAAAGCATTTTGGTACTTTGCCGTTCCATAGGCACAATCGATAAAGTCGCCAAAAATGATGTAATTGACGCCAAACGGAATATTCCTGGTAGTAAATTCTTGCCACCACAATCGTGCTCATTTATCAGTAACGTCTTTTTCATATACATCAAAAATGGATGAAAAATCAATGAGAACTAATATTTATTTATATTTTTTATGCGTATATTGTGCGTTGTCGCCAATAACGCCCACTTGATGACATTTACGCAAGAGAAAACGGAGAAGTACCAATGTTTTTTATTTATCCAGAGAAGTTTTTAACCCCGTATAAACTTTAACTTAGATTAAAATTTACGTGATTCGCTCCCAAGTGCCACGGCGTTTCACACAGGTAAACGTATGTTGTGTATTGGGTGGGGAAAGGAAAGGAATATATAAGCAAATCTCTCCTTCTCTGAAATAAGAAAACTCTTCGCAAACACTGCAATGTCATTTTATTACAATCTACAGCCTTTGGGATAATTTTACTGATAGCAGTGTAAATAAAAGATGTACTTGGGAAGGACATGTATATACGTCAGGGGCAAATAACACAATGGATGAGCAAGGCGTATATATACGCCATCGGCACTTAAGAGGTTAAAATACAAGGAGAACGGAATAATTTCCTTCTTTAATCAAACACTGGGAAATTATTGCGAAACAACGGTACATTATGTTTTACTCAAAGTATAATCCATTGCCTACTTTTGCTTACCTTTCTGGCAGCATTCGGATACCTCGTCGGAAGAACGCTTCAATCTTTAAGGCGCTGCACGAATTGACACAATTTTTAGTATTTTCACATGATGTGAAGTACTGCTCAGATCATCGATCGAAACAAGTGGTAATCGAAAGGGGCAATAGCTGGTGAACACGGCAGATTATTTTGGATTCCTCAATCGAATTTTTCCAAATAAATTTTGACAAGTGCCCAACGTGTGGACGAGCATTATGACGCTGGAGAATAATTTTATCCTGTCTGGGAGAGTTTTTTCTTGAGTGCTCTTCTCAATTTCACCAACTGTGTACGGTAGCAAGCCCCAGTAATGGTTTCGTTTGGTCTGATTAACTAATAATACACGACAGAAAGCTCACTTCCCCTCCCTATCCCAAATACACAACTCGAGTTTTTTCCATGAATATTCAGCTGTTTTAGCATGGCCGCGTGATCCCAATAATTTCTTCTTCTTTGGGTTATCTAGTGGATACAATTTATATCACTAGTGACTATACGAGCAAAAAAAATCCCTTTCTTTTATGCCTAGCACATATGTAAGATTTGGTTCATGCGTAGCACATATTATGCCTACCACTCGTGTAAAATCAGGATTCAACCTATCACAGCTTTTCAGCGCATATAATTAATAAGTAAAAAATCAAAAATTAAACAAAATTGCATTTTTTTTCTGTTAGTAAATTTAAGGTATCCGAACACGTTCGGAGTACTTTTTAACAAAATAGCCTACTAAAACATTATAAATGCTCTTTTAGGACTCAATACCAATAAATATTACTATTTAACTATCAAAATTTGAAATAAATTACCCGAATTTTACAAAAATCACAATTATAAGTGAAATTTTAGCAATATATTTGAAAAACTTCAAAGCAGTTAGAGAAAAAAGTAATAAACATATATTAGTAAAAGTATTAGAAAAACAAACTAGATGTATTTATCTAAAAAATGCACTAAAATTTTAATTTTTTGTTAAAATTTGAAAATTTTAGTGCTGATTGAGTAAACATTATAAGAAATATGACATTTTTTTATGAGACCATTATTTAAATAACAAGCCATAACTCAAAAAGTATTCATACAATAAGAAATATTTTAGTACATTCTCTAGAAAATAACTTAAATATCAGGTTCAAAAAGTTTTATAGAAATACATTCGTAATATTTTGAGTTATCAGACTCGCCATGATAGATTTTGAGTAATTTAAATGCCCACTTCTGGTAGATCAAAAACCCAGTTCCGGTTTTTCTAACTTTATAAAATTGATTGTAACTTGAACTCTAGGTTGTGTAAAAACAAAATAAAGTATATTTCGTAAAGTCAAAAGATAGCTCTATTCAATAAAATAAAAAACAAAAATATCTGTCTTGACTGAATTTGGTCATTTTCTACGTGTTCGGATACCTTAAGAGAATAACACAACTATAGCACACACACAAATTTGGAATAAATGTTCCATTCATTTAATGTAAATAAGAAATGAAACTGCTTTTGCATGATGAAAGAAATTATTCTTTTCCATTAAGAAAATGAGATATAGTTCGAATTAGATTTTTAAAAAATTGATAGAAAGTGTATATACAAATATACATTTAAAATAACAAATTTTATATCAGGAAGCACCATAAAACAGTGAAACATTTTCTTTCTTATATTCCTCTTTTATATTCCCTATTAAAAATAGAGAGGTAGAGAGATAGAGGGTTTTCAAAAGTCTCCTTATTAAAATCTTCAACATCATACATAGTTGCATGCTTTAACTTTGTAACTGCATCTCTCTTTGCCTCACTAATGACATCCTTTATTTTGATACAAAATTTAGCTCGGATTATGGATTAAAAAGCAAAGCTCATTACCATTAATGATTAACTTAATAAAATATGCTCTTTTGATGTTGTTTTGTAGTTTAACAAAAGTACACACAAGAAAGAGAATACCAGGATCAAATTTTTTAATAAATTATTAGCATAAAAAATTCGCGTAAGATTTACTTTACGGAAATATTTTTTATCATTATGTTTGATACAAATTTGCAAAGATGAGATGCTTAAATTATTGAAAACTAATAAACAATAAATTGAAGAACTGTGTGCGATGAAACTATCTGAAAATAATATTTATTTCAGTTGTGCGTTTGAATAAATAAGGAATTATTTTAATTAAAGGAAATTGAATTATAAATGTGTACAAGTTAATAAATTTGAGGTTTTGATTGAATTTCCTTGAATTATTTACAATATGTTGATTTCCTTTGTGTTGGGTTGCATTAAATTTAAACATATAATTCCATATGTTGTTATAAGGATAATATTAAGTATATTATAACGAGATATATGTTTTATTAATATAAAATTCCTTACAATAGTATCTTCTAGGGGGGAGGGTACCCCTTGTCCGCCTAACAGTGGATTAACCCTCACTATACAAATTTAGTATACAACTCTTCATACGCATTGCTAAATTGTAGAAGTGTAATTTATACACATGTATTATGCAGTTCAATTTACTCGAGGCTTTTTTTTTTGCAAAAATCGATTTTTGCACTCCTTTTTAGTTAAATTCACTTATGAAGCTGCATCATCCAACATTTCATTGATAATCCTCAAGTTTTGATGAACCCACAGCTCTTGCAGTTTTTTTTGTAAAGTTGAGGATTTAGTTCTATTGATTGTTCATAAGTGTTCTTTCGTAGTGTAACGGCCTACTTATCATTCAAAGCTTCCAGTCCAGGCAATCATTGCGATATATATTTCTGCGAGAGCTTCCAATAATGTACTATCGCAACCGTAATGGCGATATTCTTCGAAAATAAGAACATTTTGCCAATTCTGCTCGTACGACACATTTGAAATCGGGGTTGCCAACTTGGGAATTATATTGAACATTAGCATTGATACGATAGTGCGTAATAAATTTAATATAGTATCACGAAAAGCTACTTTTATATTTAAAGGTGTAAAAATTCGTTATTTCCATTTTAGCTAAAACGTGATTAATTAAATAATCGAATTAAGTAAACAATAATTAAATTAGTGGTACAAGTAATTAAATAATGTAATTAAATAAGACATTTAATCAATTAAATAATTTTTAAAATTTAATTAGTTAAATAGTTTAAAACTTTAATCAAATTATTTAAATATTTTAATTGATTTAAATAATTTAATTAATTTAGTAGTTTAATAATTAAATAATGTAATTAATTGAACAGTTCAATTAATTAACTTATTTAATTGAATAACTAAATAATTTTCTTCTTCCTTTTATTTGCGTTCAATGATTCTAAGCAACACGAAGTCTTTGGCGAAGAACTTCTTAATTTTGAACAATGGTTAAGTAACGACGACGACAACAAGTGACAGAACCGGCGAAAATCACTCGGCCAATGTGGTAACTACATGGAATATACAAAGTATATGTGTGTGCGTGTGCTTTACAAAATTTGTAGCAGCGAAAATAGTTTCTTCAAAAAAACCAACTTTTAACACTTTTTACAACAGGATGTTTTTATATTTTGAAAATAAATTACTCATAGGATCCATATAGAGCCAAAATAAAAATAATATATATATATACAGGGTGATTATAATTAAAGTCCCACTTTTGAAATGCTGCAATAAAAGAGCCATTGCTCAGAATGACTTCAAGTTTCAACTGAATATCTTTGAAAAAGGAGGAAACGGTAAGGCATAAGTAAAAATTCTTTGGTGTTTTCATTGTTACTTTTAATGTAGTTTTTGTCCCAAATTTAATTATAAATCGATTTTTCTCATCCACTATGGCACGAGATTGCCAGTGTAACAACTGTTGAATGTGACTTGGAAGTCATTTTTTCTCTTTCAAAACCCTAAGCACTTCTACACATTGAACAGTACAGTTGGTTTAATGAGGTACTCATGCAAAGCCGTCGTAATTCGATTCAAAATGCGACTTGTAGCCGAATCTACTTTTGTCATGCCACATACAGAGCATCTATTGATATACTTTGGAACTTTTTCTCTTATGCCATACCGTTTCCCCAGATTCAAATATATTCAGTTCAAGCGAAAAATTATTCTGATAAATGTTTTTCTTACAGTATTTTGAACGTGGGTCTGCAATTATAATCTCCTTGTATATACAAATCCATACACAGACAATATGCAAGATACAAAAAGCAATATATACGCATAAATACATCTTATTTCCATTCAATGTGTTCAAATGTGTGTACAGTAACTAATGTTAATGGCCATACAATAAAAAAAATCATAAAAAAACCAGTAATTTTATTCTATTACAGATAAAACAGCCAGCATACGTTTCCTAAATCAACAAAATTATTTTTCCTAAATGAAATTTAACACCTACATAATAGAAAATTCATCCAAAAGAAAGAAAAATTGTATATACTTTTAATGAAACAACCGATAGTTCATGTTTAACTTGAGTGAGTTTCAATACACTATTTATTTTAAAACATTTGCTTTACACATAATCCTATTGCCATTGCTCTTATGAAGAGAATTTTGATTTATTTGACTTTCAATTTTGTTGACATTTATTTTCATTATATATTTAAGCGTCATTGAAATTCAATCCATTCCGTAATCCTATTTGACGTTCTCAACGAAAGAGGCTTTTGGGGATAAGAAGAAAATCATTGTTGTTTGGAACAAATTCGAACTGAGGAATTGTTCCAAGACAATTCGTTAAGCCTAACATAATCTTATTTTCGAATAAATGCTTCGCCACGCACATCGTAAGCTTACCAGTGATTATGTCAGACTTCAATGGGAAAATATTTCGTTGGACAACTCAACTCCAAATCCATTTAGCAAACATCGTATCTTAAAGATAGTTTATTTTTATATAGATTAAGTCTTTATAGTTATGAAAACTTAATAACTTCTTAACAAAGATTTATATCAAACAGATTTAAATGTATTTAAACATTTTACATTACTTTTATTTTATTGATAACTTGGCTGTATTAAAGAGCAGTTAAATATAGGAACATTTTATATCTTTAAATACGTTTTCAATTAAAAAGAAATTTATATTATTCCGTATATGTGCGTAGTAAAAAAGATTTTTTTTTTTGAGTTGATATACATATAAACGTTTACATTCAACATTATTTCTAATGAACAATAATAAATTTCTTGTATATCTAGTTTGGTAGTGAATTCAGGTATATATTGAGGACATTTCCTTACGTTTATTATTGAGGATTTGTGTATATGTTTATTATAACACTGCATTTAGAGATATACTAGATACTATCAGAAATATTATGATTTCTAAGAATTTAAGTTAATTGTACATTGTGTAAAGATAATTATTATGTGATGGAATACATATTTTTATTTTACCATGAATACTAATGATTTTCACAAATGACGTTTATTTAAACCGCAAATAAGAAATGAGTTATATACATACATAGCTAAAATATATAAAGAATATTTTGTACATTATTGATCTAATTTGTCTCGTAGCGTAAATTATTTAGTTCTATTTAAGTTTCTTTTCTTTATTTTAAACTAATTCTTAAGTGACTATTTATATCATACAGTAGTTATAGATATTGTTTAGGTCGAAAATTTTCTTCCACATTATTATCGTCTGCTTTAATTCAATAATTTATTTAACTCTAATTTATCCGATTACTTTATTGATTTGCTGATATATAATCGTTTGTTGTTAAAGTTATGTTGCTTCAGTTGGCATATTTTAGAATTATTCTAAATATTATTTTCTTTAATCGGGATAAGAGTAATTGTAGTACATTATCGACTCTGGTTGAACTTAAAATGTAATTAATTTTTGTATATTTTCAGATATTAGTAATCTGGAAAAAAAAATTTATGTTGTGTGTGATTATAAAAATAAAGGCATCCGCGTGGAAAAATCTTTGGTTGCTATTATTTATATTATTTATATATAGAAAGAGAGAGGGAACCTTATTTTTATAGATACAAATAGCATAATGTCCATGCTATCTGATAGTTTATTATATAAAATAACGTCAACACAGTTTAATAGTACTTCAAACAACACTTGGTTAAAATTATTTTGTAATTATTATGGATTTTAGTGTTCTATTCTATATATTTTGCTCAATTCAGATGGAAATCAGTTATACAAAAACATAAATAAAATGTGCGTGCACGTGTCCTTATTTAAAATAAAAATAAACTTGATTGATATTAATTAATTAATCAAAGAGTTCAAGACCACAATCTTTGACAGGTTGAAAAACTTTATTTTCAATCGCCTCTCCTTCAGTTTCAAAAACGTATATATCTGTAGACAACGACATCTTTACCATCTGATATAAAGTTAGAATTCGTGTTTGAAGGAAAGGCTTTCTTCACATTCCACCACTAGGTGGATATGAACTATCACAAAGGGCTTCTGTAACCGTATGGTTCAAGTCACGAGCTTCACGGCCAGAGATGGAGCTCAGGTTTCGATAAAGTCATAGTGCAGAATAATGCATAAATCAACACTTAAGACTAACCGGGCTTAGGTCTCAAGTGGAAAGGGCTGAGAACTCAGATTGTATCTTCTCCATGAATATGCTTTGAACTTAAGAGGTCTGCCTCGAGATAATAGTTTGTCATGCTTTTCTAATATGAATTTAAAATAACTACACCTTTCCAGATGATAAACTAATTTTTACAAAAGCAGTTAATAAAAGCGAATTTTAATTCACATGAAACAAATGTTTAATTATTTTTAATAAAATTAATTAAATTAGATCTTCTAGAATAAACTGAGAGAGTTACTGAAAGGAACAAAATAATGTCATTTTTTTGCGTTTCAGTTGCTAAACACAGCAAACTCATTTATATATTTCATAAATAGCAGGCATTTCCTTGAAAATTAAAGTAAGAACTTCATTTAGCATTTTAAATAACATTTTAGTACCAGAAAAAGCATTCAGACAATCACGACCTGAATAAATCTAACGCGTTATCACGCGTTTTTGGATGTAAGGAATTTGATTATTTGCGACAACTTTTTTTAAAAAAAGAATGGAAATATGGGGATTTTTTGTTGTTTTTAGATTTGATTAGTACATTTTAAGAAAAATATGCTACAATTGAGAAGAGAAAAAGAAACTATTATTACTAAAATGGGTAAAATTTGACAAAAAAAATAACATAAACCCAGCCCATTCTGTACCAAAGGTTTATAAATAAATTTTCAATTCTGATGTGTTGCTATGTTATTCATTTTTGAGATGATCTTCAGGATAAGAGATATTTTAATGTTTACAAAAACTAGAGCACTTTATCTTAGTTATTATATAAAATTGCTTTAGAGAAAACAGTGATTATATTAACATAAGGGACTCTAAATTTTGTAATAAAACAGGATTTATAAATCTAAAGGTTAAAACACGTCTACCATATTATACAGAACGTAAAAAAAAATTTCACAATTAATTATTTTCAAAACTTTTTCAGGTATCGCTGTACCCGTTTGAGCATTTTCAAAAAAAAAAAAAAAAACATTTCGAGTAAAACGCGTTTGGAAGTGTGACATCTTACTTAAAGTAAGGACATCTGCTTTTACTAAAACACTCGGAATTTTTTTCTAGTCAACAGAAAATAATAAACTTGGTATTTTAATAAAGCTCATATGATAGCCTATAAAATAAAATCATTAAGAGAATTGTCAATTTTTAGCAAAATTCACAATTTTTAGGTAGTCGGATATCTTAAACTTTCTCCGACATAAAACTAACAAGAGGGCAATTGGCGATGTATCTCATAATGTTGAACTACCGTCAGATGACGAGGATGACTCCTGAATGGGTATATACAAGGTGTGACAAATAAATTCCTGGACTGCTTATGCCCTAGCCGTTAGGCGTGGTGTGAAGAGTGGAAATGGAATATAGTTGACCTTGATCCTTCCAGTGCTGGTGGCACGTCATAACGTCCATCTATCTAGCTCAGTTTTTTTTTTATCTTGTTTGAGAAAGACGTTGTAATTAAAAAATGCGCCACGATCATGATAAATTTAAAAATTGAGTTGCACATAAATTTGAAATTTCTCATGAAACTAAAAAAAACTCCAACTAAATGTTTTAAATTCTTAAAAGAGGTGTTTCGACATAATTCAGCGTCACACAGTCAAATTTTTGAATATGATTACCCAAACGATTTTTCGAAGATCGGGAGGCTGTTGAAGATTATAAACTTTCTGGTCGAAATGTGACATCAAGAACCGACTATGCTCATCGTTTTTATGCGATATTATTGGCATTATGATGATTGAATGAGTTCCTCAAAACCAAACGGTAAGACAGTAGTACTAAATTGAGGTCCTGAGGAAGCTTAGCAAAAGAGTGAGGAAGAATAGTCCAGATGCGCAGAGCAACAACATGTGGATTTTTAACCAAAACAGCTCCCCAGTGGACATTTCACTCTCTGTATAACAGTTCTTGGCGGACAAACGCATTACTCTGCTCGAGCATCCACCGTACTCACCAGATCTCACACCATACAACTTCTATCTACCCTTTAAAGTGGAAAAATGAATTGATGGAAACACATTTCCTCTCTCTGTAGAAGAGGTAATGCCAAAAACGCCCGGCTTAGTGAAGATGGTGACACATACTGAGCCGTAGCACTGATTCGTACAGTGGAAAACTCGTATGCAGCAATGCATTGAGAAGGAAGGGGGTTAAAAGGTATTTGTACCTTATTTTCAATAAAGCTAATTTTTTAGGTTAATCCGGTTATATAATTGTCAAACCCTGTATAACCCTCCTCTCCAAACTTTCGCAAAGCTACCGGGAGGACTTTCAGCGTCGACAAATATCAGCTTCTCTACACGGTGGGTCTTCAGTGACCCTGGGATTCGCGACACGATAACTTTGTCCACTTATTTGCAATTATAACCACTTGGCTACCACGGCCTACACAACTATCGTATCATGGATTTGTTAAGTGAATAAAGGTATGCGTTCCATCCAATGTGAAAAAACCGTGTGAAATGAAATGAATGTATTCAATTCAAAAAGTTGCGTAAAAATGTAATTTTAACTAAATTGTAAAGTATTTCAGATATATGTACTTCATTTACATTGTTGCATTTTATACTTTAACATTTAACGTACAAACTGGTATGTTTAATGATAATGTTAAATTCACACACACACACACACACGCATGCATGTTTTAACTAATAACTACAAAAAATTAGTAACGGAAGTAAAAATAATTATTCGACGTTTATCTATTGGTAATAAACACATTTGCTTCTTGCAGTGCTTCTCAAACTTTCAATGTTTGAGAGCCAATATTTAATCGTAATTTTCATCGAGCCCCCATCTATACAATAACAATGTATTGAATTCAGTAATACTATACTTTGACGTTAAAGCTACAATACGACCTTAACCTCTTAAAGGCCACCGGTGTATATAAACGTCTCACTCAGCTAAAGCGTTATTTGTACCGTACGTATATATACGTCTTTCCAAAGTACGGTCTTTCCTGTGCTCTGACATCCATAAAATTGTTCCGAAGGCTTTGGATGATAACAGAAGGATTTTTTGACAGGGTTTGCGAAGGATTTACTTATTTCAAAGGAT
Source organism: Trichonephila clavata (assembly GCA_019973975.1). NCBI lineage: Eukaryota > Metazoa > Arthropoda > Arachnida > Araneae > Nephilidae > Trichonephila > Trichonephila clavata. Next base: position 22,106 of record BMAO01003538.1, read on the forward strand.
TTTCTTATTTATTCCTTTTCTTCCCCACCCCCTCCAATGCATCCCATACGCTCGCCTAAGTGGAAAACGGTAGCATTGAAGAGCGAATCGTGTAACTTTTAATCGGCAGTTAAGGGGTTAATTCTAAACCGTACACATTATCAAGATAACTGTTAATATTTGTATATAATCTATATAAATAAAAAAAAAATTGAAGTGTCTGTTTGTAATTTCAAATTAGCAGTTTGTTACTAAATGCATTTAAAGGTATTTACGGTACTTATATCAAAAAATCAATTTTTAAAATTTTGTCTGTCTGTCTGTTTGTTCCGGCTAATCTCGGAAATGGTTGGTGTGATTTTAAAAATTTTTCACTAATGGAAAGCTACATTATCAGCGAGTAACATAAGGTACATTTTATCTCCATATTCCTACGGGAACGGAAACTATGCGGGTAAAACCGTGGGACTTTGCTTACTCCCCACCAAGTTGGCGCAAAATTATGCATTTGGTCAATAATGGAAATTTTAATAATGGAAATTTTTCACATTTATAACACAGTGAATTGAAACACAGTGTAATTTAGCATCTTTACAAAAAGCAATTTTTAAATGGTTTTTTATTAAACGTATAACGTTTATTACGTTACGTTTGTTAAATGTCAAACTCAAAATTTGAGAAATATCGCCAAGTTGGCTAAGAAGTTCTCTATTCCGACGATCCCAGATATTTTAATACAAATTTTCTAAATAGCCCCCCTAGTGGCGTTGCGGGGGATTAAGGGGCGTAATAGATAAATATTTTCGTTTTTAAATTACTTGACCTACCAGCTTGAAAATTGGTAGACATGTTTCTTCATGGAATAAATATCCGTTACAAAACGGGTTTTGGGAAAATTGACCCCAAGGGTGTTGCGGGGAGGGTGGGGGTTAAGGGAGATATAAATAATTATTCCGATTTTAAACTATAAGACGTACAGTCTTGAAATTTGGTAAGCGGATCCTCTCATAAGGTAGATATTCGCTACAAAATGGGTTTCGTGAAAATCGAAACCCAATTTTCATTTTTAAACTATTAGACGTACAGTCTTGAAATTTGGTAAGCAGATTCCTTTCGTAGAGTTGGAATTTGAAAGAAATCAACTCTTGTTGGAGCAAGGGGTTACTGGGGCGTATTGACAAAAAAAATCCTTTTGCGAACTACAAGGACTATAAGAATAGAATTTGGTTTGCATTTTTCTTTTGTTGAATTGAAATCCGCTAAGAATGGTTATTTTGGAAAACGACTCTCAATGGGATTACGGGGTATTAATTGTAAAAATTTCGGGTTTTTTCCCTGTTAGATTTAAACTTGAAATATGGCTTGCATGTTCATTTTCTAGAATAGAGATCCACCGAAAATTGGTTTTGCGGGAATCCACTTGGTCAAAGGTTACGAAAGTGCAAACATCATTCTATACTTTAATTTTAGAGATTTTAGAAAATACAAATTAGATAAGTTCTGCCCTTTCTTTTTTTTTATCAAGAGACGACAAGTATATTTTTAATACAAATTCTTAATGCTAGGACTTAGATATCAACAATTTATAAAATTTATAAAACATCATGAAATACCCAGCGTAGCGGGTGGTAACGGCTAGTTTTATATATATATATGTGTGTGTGGCAAGCCCAAGGGTCACTGGTAATTATTAAACTTATTCATTAGTTAGTATTGTTAAATTAATTATATAATGCATTGTACAGTACTGATACATTTATAAGTGACGTTTTTACTATCTCAGAATATATATTTTGTTTTTTTACTTTTCAGTAAATTAATAATTTTTTTAAATCTTTTGTTTTCGACTTTTCAATAGACTCGCGCCCCCCTCGTACAGTTATCACGCCTCCCTAGGGGGGCGGGCCCCTCAGTTTGAGAAACGCTTGCTTACTGCAAGATGAATCAAAATCGTTGTGTAACCCAGTGATTCTCACCTCCTGGGCCGCGGATTGGTACCGATCCGTGGATCAAATGGTACCAGGCAGTACGAGGAACGTTGTATTATTTTTTATATTTATTTACTGTGGTGTATTTCTCGCGGGTTTGTACAACTTTCCATGGATATATTCCCTTTTAAATCCCTTTATATTAATTTTTAGTGTTACTGTATTTATAAGCATATTTAAATACAGTTAAATTAAAATTATTGAATCAAAATAATCTAAAATATAAACAATAAACCCTCTCCCTCCTCCCTCATTGGGCTGTGGTAAAATATCAAATATTGACCGGTCAGCGACGATATAAAGTTTGAACAACACTTGTGTATATAATCGAATAAAATACATCACATCCGCCATGTTTGAATCCAGTAAGTTTTTCATCCTGCAATGACATTTTGAGCTGATGGGAAGTGCTTCCCAAATTATTCTGTAAAATTGACTTTTGAAGCAAAAAAAAAAAAAAAAAAACTGTCATTCTTTTTTAAAAAAAAGATTTTCAACGTTTTTATTTTAAGTAAAACAAATCTACATATCTATCGTTGATATTTTAGGATATGGAGTATGTATTTAGAGTATAGGCCTATGTGTTTTAAAGATAATAAGCGATGATTTTCCAGACTTGCATCAAGTTTAAGATTCTCAGAATTTAAACTAGCAGTTCTGTTCAAATTTCACGTCATTCTGTTCAGTAGTTCTTTTTTTATAGCGTTTTGAAACTTGAACACTTTAATTATAATCACCTACTATATCTACAACCATTGTACAATTTAAAAATGCAATTAAAGATTCTTTCAAAATAAAGAAGAAATTTAATCAGAACCAAATCTTTTAAAACGTGAAACAAGATGTATATATTGAGTGATCGTCAGCTATCCTAAATAGTGTTCAGGTAAAATAAAAAGACCTTTTTTTACGATATGTGTTGTTTTAAACCGTGTTAAAAATTAGTTTGTAATTTAATAGAATGTTTTTTTTTCAGGATAGCGAAGTCATAATGTAATATTAACTTTTAATAATGTGTGAGATTATTGATCTAAATTTGGCTTCCTGTTCTTTGATATGCAAAGGCAACTTTAAATTTGTTTATTTCTTGTAATTCTCCGGTTATACATTATATTATTATCTATAAAAATTGATCTATTTGAGAAAGTAAACATCATTAAAGGACGAGAATATTACTTTAAAAAATTTGAGATCTTTTTTTGTGGTCAACATAAGCAGAAAATATTGATTATATTATATATATTGAAAAATATTGATATGCTAAAGTGTATGTTTATATTAAGGGTTTCTAAGGAAGTAATATTTAATACAATACGATATGACTCAAAAATTATTTTAAAATATCTAACTTTTGAAATAGAATGGGTTATATACGTTCTTCAATTTTTCTGCAATTGGTTTTGCTATAGCAAAAGTATTTTCTTTATGTATCAAAATAAATGAATAGCTACAATAACTTTCCTTAGTTACAACATCGTATCCTTTTAAAAAATTATATTAAAATTAAAGTGCTTTTAATTTTAATTATAAAAATACATCAAAATATACATTTCATTTAAAATAGCCATATGATTAAATTCTTTAATATATATATATATATAAAGGATTGAAACAGATTTAGCATTTTTAGTGCATTACCATGGCAACCATATGTTAGTTTTCATCCTTTAAAACAAATATTTCCATGTATTCTTAAATAAGACTATAACTTTTTTTTTAAAAAAAGAACATATATTGTAGTATAACAATCAATTATACGTACGTAACGAAATTCTTTTAAAAAAATATCCCGGATGCTACATTTTTAATGCATTTTACTTCAGTGAATTATATTCCGTTTACAAATTACGAACAGTCTGAAGATTTTTAATATACGTCACCACTCTTCTAGCAACATCATTTATTTTACTCGGAATATAAATTGTTCTTGCAAAGTCACCATGATAAATGCAGACCAGTACAAAGACAGAGACACCAATTTGTCTTTTGGAACGTTTTGACCAAACGTAATTAATGACTCAAGTGATATCGTTTATATACTTTGTATGAGTATAAGAAGCTTCCTTTCATAAAAAAAATATTGTCGACATTGCTTTTATACATGTACAGATACATAGATACGATCATCGATATAAAATAGGAAAATATAAAAACATTTTAACCCGGCGCGCACTCGATGTTAATGTTAGTGGTCGCGCGGAGTGATCCAAATTTTTTTTATATTTATTTTTTATTGTACACCATAAAAATCCTAATTTCAGCGAATAAATTAATTAAGAGAAAGTGTACTTACCAACTTTATAAGGAAATTTGAATTTTTCCTTAATAATTCGAAAAAAAATCCTATCAAACTGAATTAAAATGTTTCAAAAGGGCCTTAATAAAAGGGGCCCAAATCACAGAAACTTTTCATTAACATTACAGGAACGATATTTGCAGGCCAAACTGTCATATTTTGTTCAAATTATGGAAGTTTTATTGTCTTTTGATGATCAACAAATAGCATGTTGAACTTTTCTTGTGTGTGTCTTTTTGACTGGGCGTAGTGTCTTGTGGTACACTTGTGGCTTCATATTTTCCTTGATGGAATTTTTTAGGTTAGCATTTGAAAACTTTCCTTTTAACTCAAACGTTTCACAATATTCATCGCTTTTCTCAAACTTACTTTCGCTATCATGATTAATATCTATTATTTCATTAGGTTTTTCCTTTGGTTGATCAGTTTCAAATTCATCCATTAGAGATCGTAGGAGCCAATTTTTTTTTATATTCTGTTCATTTACATTTATAAACCATAATTAGTGGTACAACACTGCAATCAAAACAACTAAGTTGTTCATGGGCAAAAATTATAATCTGCTTATAGAAAATATTTTGGAACGAAAGTGGTAGCGTGGGGAACTCAGCCGCCACTCCAAGTACCTTAAGATAGTAAGAAAACGTATGCCATTCCTAAAAAAGATGGAGATATGTGGTAAATATATTTTAATTCCCATGAAAATTGTCATATAGGAGGATACTCGCAAGGCCATTAATTACATATATAGTAGAAAGTCGTTTATCCGAATCAATTGGGACCGGACACCGTTCGGATACGCGATTGTTCGGATAACCGAAAACAAATGCGATTCATGCAGTATATGAAACCGGATACTATACGAATATTGAAAATCATCACATGCGGGAAACGTGCTTAAAGAAAAAGCAAAATAGGTGCAAAATGTCGCAATTTTACCTTCATTGGGGGAAAGTAATCACTTATTTCTCGCTGTACCATTTTTCACCTTTTTTTTTGCAATGCAAAGTATCTGATTCTCTTGAGCAGCAGTAGGTGGGTTAGATAACAATCTGATTGCTGTTCGTACCACTCTATAGCTGTCTCTAACGCAGAAAAGCGTCAACATTTGATGGACCCTTGCTACTTTCGTTGTTGTTGTCCTCGTCTTCATCCATTTCATCGTCGACAGGGGCAGATTCTTCTTGCACGGAAGTCACAATCTCGTCATCATTTAGCATTTGAAATCCAGTCTTCTGCATCGCATGCCATCTTGGTTTCTACACCAACACAAAACTCAACAAAAGAGCACGTAAACACCCCCTCACGTGGAAACAAACTGACGTAATATTCCGCGTAGATGTTTACCAAATCACACAACTGAAATTCCCCAAATATCTCTCATCTTAGATTTTCCCATCTCTTTTGGCCTCACGCGAAACAACTGTTAAACACTGCGCTGTTACAAAACGTATCCAGACTCTGGTTCGGATATTTGACGCTCCGGATAATAAACGTTCTACTGTAAACAGTTTTCCCAGAATTTCCTCCCACTTCACCCACCCGCCTGCCTGCTTCTGGGTTAATAGGAGACAGATATTTTAACTGATTTTTTCTTTTACTGAAAGAAAAAATAGCCTTTTTAGAGATTTTGACACTTTAATTTCCTTCAGGTTTATTGTGAGAAGGATATCGATTATAAGGCGGATATCCACCACATTTTATGGTCTTGCGATATGTTAATGAAAAAGTTACCGTTATCGGGAAGTTCTCATTTTAAATAATCGAACATTGGATTTTTTTTGTCAAATTATGTTAAACATTTTGTGATCATCCATGAGTGTGTATAACCATTTCTCCTTTTTACGTGGTAGATCCGTTTCTTAGAAATACCTGTAAAAAAATTGGGCAAAAATACGTAACATATGTTAAATTTTGGGATACGTTCCACCATTTTAAAAAATTTTGTAAGATGTAAAAACTCTAAATATTTTCCAAATAACCCTGCATAAAAGTAATAATGAAATCCATGTACATATTATGAAACAAAAACTAATTAATTTTTATTACAGAAAAAAATTTTAATTAGTGATCAGTGAAAGTTTAGTCCATAAGTACGTAAATCATTTTAAAAAATTCATTTGAAATTAGAAATAAAACTACTAATTGTCAGTGGTGCACACATGGGGAGGGGGTGTCCTCGGGTCCGGACACTCCTTCCTCAATAGCCCTTGAATTTTTTCGATTCATGGTAATCCTAGATGTAAATACGTAAAATTTAATTAAGTATTTATAATTAACAATTTATTTTAGTAATTAATGCTAATTGTTAAGTAATAATTTATTACTGGTTTTTGTTCACAAAATCGACAAAATCAAAAGAATACGTTTGGCATCTTATTGAGGTATGATACGAGAATGGTGGACTTTCAACCCTGGCCCCCCCCCCTTGAAAAATGTTTGTGAGCACTACTACTAATTAATAGCTACTCATCGGTACTTGATAACAAGTATGCACGTTTATTAGAGAAACTGGATCAGATGTGTCAAGCACAACTGTCGGCTTTGATTCAAATGAAGAATTGTGTTCGTTATGAATACTGTTCATATATATATATATTAACATAAAATGAAAGAAATACATGGCATAATAACATTGATAATACAAAATAATATCACTAACAAAGCTAGAAGATTTAAACCAGATTTAAAGAAACACACTTTAAAAATGATGGAAGAGTCTATTATAGAAGAATTAACTAAGCGTATGTATAACATGGAACAGAATTAGAACTTTAATATGTAAGAAGCCAAAAGAGTCAATAGACTAAAATGAAGACCTGTTATGATTTCTAAAGCTGTTGCTGAATTAGGACCAGCAAAATTAGGGTTAAATATATTTTATGGATCCTACCTTCCCCTGTTCAGCAGAAATTTTATACATAACAGGAAAACATACCAATATTGAAAAGTTAGGCCTAAAACCAACCACGTGTAATTTGCAACCAAAAGAAAAATAAAATAAAAATAATAGAAAATATGAAAGGAAATGAATCCTAACAAAATACAAATAAAAATGATTTTGAAAAGGAATAATGAAGCAAAAACTTACATGAAAAATGCAAATAACCGGAGAGCGGGAAAAACTGTACGTACGAGAACAATACGCTAAATGATCGTTAAAAATGACGTGTTAAGTTGGTAAAACCAGATGCAAAAATTAGTGGTGCCACCTGGATATAGTTATATAGTTATATATATATAGTTATATGGATATAGTATATATATATATACGAAATAGTTATAAACCTAAATAACTAGTCAATATAGTGAAAGTATGTTAGCCACAGTAGTACTATAGCAAATATATATATATATATATATATAAAGTTTGTTATTACTGGCTGTTTTTTGGTTTCTCAAGTTGCCAAGATTCCTACTAGAGCAAAAAATTCGAGTTGAAAGTATATTGTTATTTCAAAATCATGTGAAAAAAAGACCGTATAAAAAAAGAGTTGGGTGACATACTGAACTAACTTCGAGTTTAAAAGTATATCATGAATTTCATTGCATGTATATTTTGTTTGTGAAAATAATACATCAGGAAGAAAGTGGCTGTTTGTTTTGAAATAAAACACTTGTAAAACTCATGCACCGATCATGATGTAATTAAAAATTCAAAGCCGACAAAGGACCAATATAGGCTAGAAATTCGACATTGAATGTAGCTATGAGTAATTGATGAACTCCTTCCCTCCGGTGTCCTGTGACCGCGGTAGACTAGTGGTGTTGGTCATGAATTCGTAGCCGGCGTGTCACGAGTTCCAGTCCTGATGCCACTAAATATCCACTGTGTTGAGAGAGGGCAGATGCAGATTAAACCTATCGAGCTCAATTTCCTTCCGTTGTCATGGTATGGTAGTTTGTAAAGATTTTCCAACTCCGGTGTCGTATGCGTCACTTGATCACGGCTCAACATTACGATGTCCTTCGCCAATAGCCCTCGTGTTGATTTATAAAGAGGTTAAGGTATCCGACTACCCTAAAACTGACAACACACTGACAATTTTTTTATATATATATTTATTTTATAAGCCATCTTTTTAGCTTTATAAAAATACCAAATGTTTTATTTTCCGTTCACCCGAACAAAAACTACGAGTGTTTTAGTAAAAGCAGATGCCATTACTTTAAGCAAGATGCCATACTTAAAAACGCGTTTTATTTAAAGTATGTTTTTTTTTAAATACTCAAACGAGGACAGCGAGTGCTAAAAAAGTTTTGAAAGCAATTAACTGTGTGATATATTTTTGTGTGTCTGTTCTGTATAATGGTAAAAGTGCTTTAACCTTCATATTTATCAATCACTGTTTTATTACAAAATTTTCAGTCCCTTGTGTGAATATAATAACTGTTTTTATTAAATCAATTTCATATAATAACTAAGACATATAAAGTGTTCTAAGTTTTGTGAAAAACAAAATATCTTTTATCCTGAAGATCATTTCAAAAATGAATAACGTAAAAGCACATCAGAATGGAAAAATTGAAAATTTGCTTGTAAACTTTTGGTACAGAAAGGGCCTTGTTTATTTTATTTTTTGTATATGCAGTCAACTCTCGTTAATTCAAACTTTCGATAATACGAACCTTTCTATAATTCGAAGTATATGCTCAACTCCTAGAAAAATTCTTGATATTTCAAACTAAAACAATACGTTTTGTTACACTCAATATTTTGAATTAAAATCTGTGGCTACCTAGACTACAACACGCGATGATTTTAAGTTATCTTATAAAACTCTCGACAATTCGAACACATACTCTCTAGAGTCCTGTAGCAAACAGGTGTGCTCACATGTTTTGTGTTGTATTGTCTCTGCATGTCTCCCCTGTAATTAGCCTCGTTAATGACCATCTGTATGTTATCCCTTCTTTGTGTTCCCCGGTTCCTCAGGTGAAGATTGTGTTTTTTGCATCGGACTGACATAACGATTTATGGCTCATCTGTGTGACTTATAGAATGAGAAACCTAATAGGGAATGGGCCGAATTGGACCCTGTCTTGAAGAACCAACAGTGTTGAGGACAGTATCTGAAGGAGCTGGGTGTGAAACTATTTTAATTCCAGTGAGGAATGGAAGAGATTTGGTGGGGCGTGAAAGAGTCCTATTCGAGAATTACTACATAAATGTATTCTTTTAATACAGGGCTTTTAACTTTTATATAATATTTATACTCTATAATATGTGCTTTTAAAAATATTTTAAAGTAGTTTTATACATATGGGCACAGTAATTTTTGTTTTATTACATAGTTTAAAATTTAAATGTGTAAGGAAACAAAATTTCACTTCGTGTATTTTGGTAGTTTTTCTCTTTCCCTCTTCATAATTAGAACTCTTGATAATTCAAAGTTTTTCATTGGTTCCTTCAACTTCGAATTGTCGAGAGTCATCTGTATATATATAAAAAAAATTCACATTTTAGTAATAATAATTTCTTTTCCTCTCCTTAATTTTAGCATTTTTTCCCCTTTACAATCTAATAAACAAATCTAACAACAACAAAAAAATCCCCATATCTCAATTAAAAAAAACATTGTAGCAAGTAGTCGGATGCCTTAATATAACAGTCACTCTCATTTCAGTTGTGATGCGTTGTGCTTGTACTCGTCGATATAAGGAAACAAAAAGATTCCTAATCTCATCATTCCTAACTGACGAATGTATGGAAACATTTTGTCACACATTCGTCAATTGTTACTCAAGATCTGCAATATTTTGGAATGTCCAAAACTGGTGGTTCATCATATCCTATAGATATATCTGATTGGTGAAAGGTCTAGTAAGCTTTCTAAGAAATAGTTTGAAAAGTACGCAGATAGCCTAGAGATATATGCTCTGTATAGAGGCTGGAATTATCTAGATAACAATGGTCCTAGGATGAGGAATTCTGAAATCAAGCAACATTCCATAGATTGCCATCAACATGTCAATTGGCTGTTAAATCTCTACACGGCGGATGATTAGAGATGACTTTCTGCATATGAGATAGTACTCCGTACACGAAGGATTACCTCTGTAAAAGAGAAGTTTATGAGTATCGCTAGTCCCAATCCGTCCACAAACGGATCACATGATCAACTGCTCCACGTCAAGCATTATAATAATTTAAACTGCAATTCAACTTCGAGCATTATACTGTGCTTATCTGCTGGAAACCATGATGATAGCCTACGATAGCCTAAAATGTCTGATGATGTTATGGAGTTAAAATCAAACGGCCTAACCTCGCAACAGCCGTTAGATGATGTTAGATGAGTGAAGATACCATGGTGTTATAGAAGAAGGTGTAGCACACTTGATAATGGATAATTGCCCCTCTAGGATAGTTTCGGTCTGGTGCATATTCATCACTTTATTATCTTTGAGTGGTTCTTCGAGAAAAATACCAACTATTTAAACACAAATAATGTAAATATATTCTATAAACGTATATACACTGTTGACCAATAACATTGTGAACACCTCCACATTTTTCAATGAACTCATCTGGATACGTGGAAGCCACGAGTGATTAAAAGAGAATGGTACTCTTAACTGTTGCTGGATAAGGTAAGCTATAATTCTTGCACTTACTTTTGCGAGCAAGGGCAAACGCGGCTAGTCTAAGCGAATTTGATTGCAATGACCAGTAGACTGGATCAAGTATTTCCGAAACAGCGTGACTGGTGGGTTATTTGTGTTCTGCTGTTTTCAATATTTGTGCAAAACGGATAAATAACGGTGAAACTAGAAGTAGACATTTAGCTGCTGAATATCTACGCATCATTAAAAAAAATAAGGACGTCGCAAATTGTTTTGCTTAGTGCAGCCAAATCGGCACCAGATAGTGTTCCATCTGACAGCCCAACATGAGGCAGGTTCGAGTACACGTGTTTCGGAACTCACAACTTAACAAAAAGTCTCACTCGTAGGCTTCTATTTACCAAGAGTCGTTGGCAAATACGCCTAGAGTGAGCTCTGAAACATTAAGGCTTGACCATAAAAGTGTTTACCTGATGGTTGTGTCTGGGTGCGCCGTCTTCCGCCAGTCGAACAGTTGCTCCCCCATGTACACAGACTGGTGATAGCGGTGTTAATCTTTAGAGAACTCTCATCGTTGACTCTGGGATCCTTAGTTCTAGCAGAAGAGACTGTAAAAGTCGTAGACTATCTGAGCCTAATTGCGGATCAGTTACATTCTTATAATACGCCTGTTTTCCCAACCGGAAATGAAACCTGTGACGGATCTATAAGCGACCTTATTACTAATCCCCTGGGGGAAATTTGGGGGTAGCATTCGCGTTAATTAATATAGAAGGAGCAGGAGAGCTGTGATACGTAGGTGAGAATATTAGAATATTTCATAAACATAGCGCGAGTTAAGGAAGGAGTTGTTAAGATAATAAATTATTGGATTAAGGATCTAAAGATAGAGTGAATCAGATTTAGTTAAATAGATCACTTGCGCTTGTTCACTTCGTCTAGTTCACTTAGAGTTGTTCACTTAGAATAGATTGCTCTCTTTATATATCACTCCTAGCAGTGGCGTAACGGAAAGTAATTGGGACCCCGCAAGGTCAGGTGCTGTTCCCCCTCTCCCTAGCTAGATCTTATTATATATATATATATATATATATATATATACTTGTTAGAAAAATCCGCAAATCTGAGTTCACCAACTACTTCTTACATAAACAACAAAACAAATTTTAAAAACCGGAATTTGAAGTTTTTTTAAAAATTATATTTTATTTAGTTCATTTCAAGTATTGAGAATAACGAAAGTAAACTCGGTTTGCTTTCATAGCTCTTTTAAAATAAGGACATGTTTATAGCGATACCAACAAAAATCAAGTAGAAAAAGTCTGCGGTCACTGTTTAGTAGTAACTACAAAAATTATTTAAAAAGGATAATGAGCAATTTAATAGCTGGTTGGATAACCCCGTGTTTTGAAAACCTCCTGAAGTCGTTTCGGCATTGAATTAACAAGTCTAGTGGTTTCTTCAGAGCTCATCTTCTCTCATTCGTCCTTAAGAACACTCTTTTCTAGCAAGTGTGGTGGACGTGGTAGCAAAGTGGTCTAGGCATCGGATCATGGCTAGCGTGTCATGAGTTCGAGCCCAGTACCACTGAAAACCCTCCGTGTAGGGGAGCGATGCACGTTAAATCTTCCAAGAGCTCAAACGTCCTCCCGTTGGCGTGGTAGTTAGGAGAGGGGGTGCCAGCTCAAGTGTCGTCCACATCACTTGACCATGGTTCAACATTACGCGGTCTGTCGCCAAAAGCCCTCGTGTAGCTGAACAGTGCGACGTTAACATTCACTCACTCACTATTCTAGCAAGTGTGTGTCTATATATACAAAGGATTGCCAAACCATTACTAAATGTACCTTGAAACATCACGTAAAAATATTTAATATTACATATATAATTGAATACAAAATTAACCGGATCCTGAATAAATGAAGTAAATAATGCATAATATTTATCAAAACGGGAAATTTAACGATAGATAACCTAGTAACTTAAAATTGAACACTAAGAAAGACAGGAACATTGTTTAATAATTTTCGATTTAAAATTCTTAAGAAATAAAAAAGGTATCTCTCTTATCTTTCATTTCTGAATCCCAGGATGAGCTTCCCTTAAAGTTCGATTATATTTTAGCGTAAATACTGCAACTTTTAATAAAGAGTGTTCTTTGTATGAAGCAAAAATGATTTCAAGAAAACAAAAATAAAAAACTGAAACATTTTATTATGCTTTCTTCTCATTATGCTTCGTTTGATTGAATACTAATAACTCTCATCAAATAATCATTTAAAATGCTCTCTCTGCTTTTTCAAGTATCCAAAAACTATTTTACTTGAAAAAAGCATAACAGATGTATGATATTTACGACTTCCTTAAATGAAAATGAAGTAAATGGGGGGGGGGACCAAAGACGCCAAGAAGTTACGTTGCTACTTCATAAAAAGTAAATCATGTCTTTTTTTTCTCTCCCTACAGCAAAGTGTATGAAAAAACAGGGATGAATTTTTATACTCCTAGCATTTCATCGGATTCTCCGTCTGACTTGTTTTATTTGTTAGTAATTCAGGTTTAAAAAGAAATCCCACTAAAGAAAAGTATCTCTCGTCGCCTTGATTACAGCAAATAAAAAAAATGTTTTTTGATTTGGCTAAAGGATTAAAGATATTTAATGAGCGTATTAAAATTTTGATTATGAATGACGTTAGATCTCTAATTGGAAAATCGCTTAAAAATTCGATTTTAAAAAGTGTGTAGGAAGTTTTGAGAAAATCTACGTAAATAGCGTCAGTCAGGCTTTGGACCTCCTAGAAGCCTTGGGCCCCCCGCAGTGCGGGGATTGCGGGGGTGTACGTTACGCCACTGACTCCTAAGGGTCTTCTTTTGTAGTGTCACTTGTGATTGATTAAGATATTGAATAATTGAATTTGAATAATGATTAAAAGTTTGAATAGTAATAAAATAAGAGTTATTATGGTTGTTTCTGGTGATACTTTGTCCCCCCCCCCACACCCTTAGATAGGCAAGACGATGAAGGAGCGGCTTCAAATAGACCGCGCTCACAAACCGTCCAGCAGAACAGCATCCCATGCTAAAAGGCTAGAATTGTGTTAGAAGGGTTCTAGAAGCATAATGAGATTTACAACTAATATCCTGGCTACCTAACTCGGTGGATCTTAATCTGACGGGGCACATTTTGGTTTTCATTGAAAGGCAGCTCGAAAATTAAACGTATTCATGTCAGAATACCTTGACTTTACATGACCACTGCTTAGATAATTGGTACAACCTGTGCACGGACATCTACCAAGAACTTGTGGTATCCATGCCAAAGCAAGTTCCAGCTGTTTTGCTGGCAGAAAATGGAGTAACGTGTTATTGAGTAGTTGTTCATAATGTTTTTTAGCTCCGCGGTGTAGTTCTGTGTATGGCAGAGAGAGAGAGAGAGAGCAAAGGAACTTATTTTATCTTATACCATTTAATCCCATTGTCCCCCCCCCCTTCTATTTTGCTAAATATTACTGGCAGAAAACTAAACGAATTTCTTTGAAACAAGTAATATAAAAAAATTAATTCGATTCCTACTTAGGTCAACAAAGAAAAATTTTATTTTAGTTACTTTTTATTAAATAGTTACAATTAAGATACATATGTATATACATATGACTGAATCACAATATTAAGTGACAAAATAGAAAGTGATTTTCCTTGCAATTTTCCAATTTCCTTTCTATATATGGTATTAAACTATTTTTTTTGTTATTTATTTATTAATTAAATTTAATTATTTTAATGAAATAGTAAAATAAAAAGAAATCACATTCTCAGAGACTAGGCCATCCCAGATCTGATTCGAATCTACGACCTTCACACTCGCTATCCATTGCTCTACAGCGACACAACAAATGGTTTTCCTTGCTATATAGGATGATGGACTATTATTTTTGCTATAGATTTTATGAAAATCTGGTAAGAAATTTTATATATGCATTTACTAGACGTTTCCCTCCCGATTGAGTATTTCATGATATTGTACAAATATGTACTGTTTACTCGTTTAAATGTATTGACAAACATTCTTATAACTCTCACCTCTAAATTTAAAAATAATAGGATTTGAATTTCTAAAATTGAAGTAGAATTATCTTTTACACTCCCACAACCCCCTCCCTCAAAGTGGACTTCAGCAAAACCCATTTTTAGTGAATAAAATTTTTAGTGAACTCAACAAAATAAAAACGAATGCCAAATTTTAAGTCTGAGTTTAATGGTTGAAAAACGGATATTTTTTTT
>BMAO01003539.1:0-15336 GCA_019973975.1 Trichonephila clavata
TTTTTGAAACGCTTGGTGGCAGTCCTGAGCAAGTGTCAGTACAGCAGCACAGTGACCTTTAGCAAGTAAACTCTTTGCCATATTAACATCCATGTATCTGTGAAACGGGCAACAGTGTGTATTATCCATTTAAAACTTTATAAAAAAAAGTGATAGTTTGGAAACTGCGCAGAAGGAATTCTGACGTTTTTACAATTTAGGATGTCATGGTGCAGTCCCAAAAACACGCGTAAAAAATTAGATCAATAACTTTGAAAGACTTAATCTGCCCTAAGGAAGAAACCAGCAGGATAACCAAGAAGTACTCATACTCCGTAGAGATGTTGCAACGGTCATTGAATAATCTCAACAGCAGATTTTAAGAATGCATTTGTACAGGAGAACCGCATCTAAAGACATAATTTTTTAGAAAAATGAAAAATTCCATTAATGTTTCTTAAATGGCAAACTTTAAGGTTTCAATTACTGTGAATAAACTGTTTTTTCCCATCATTTTTTGTTTTACTTCATGGTTAAATTGTTCCGGTTTTTTTGTGTTACTTATATATGCCACACTTCATGAATCGTAGTTGCTGGATAGCGATGGTGGCCTTCTGCAACCATGGCCGCAATAGAAACATACTAAAATTGATCTTTTATATTATCAGCTTTCGTTGTTATAACTCGTGCTTTTTTAATTAAGTTATTGAATGAAATGAAATGTTTTATTATTATTTATGACTATTGCATTTTATTATCTTACATATCAGCTATAATTCTAATATAACAGTTATCTCTTAATTATACACTTGAAGTGTTAGAAAGAAATGTATATATGTTGAATAGATTTATGGAACAATAAAAATCTTCACCCGAAAGACAAAATGCTGTGAAAAGAAATACTATAAATATAAATGGATACAGAAAACATTAAATCAAAGATATGGAAACTTTATTTTAAAAGAAACCACAATTCTCTCTTAGTTTATATAATACGGCGACAACACAACATACATCTCACTGTTTAAATTTTTTTGCATTTCCCAAATGAATATTCTACTTATACCTTGAAAATGAATCTTTTGGGAGAATAAGTTTCATCAATTCTTTGTAGGAATATTTTCTAGTTCATATAAATAAGGATAAACTGGGAATACTCATTTTTTAAAACAAGAATATGTAGATATCAGTGGTTAAAAGTTTTACAGGATTTCTTTCAAACCTAAGCCGAAATATTTATGCATGTCTCATATCATCGAAACAGAAAGCAGCGAAAAATCGGTTTCGAAATAAGATTTGGTATTTGTTATGTAAATCTCAGACGGCATGCTCTTTCAGAACACTCTATGAAGTCAGTTGTTAATATTTTATTTCCGCGACGAATAAAAATTCTAACTCATTTAAAATTCAGAATAACATATTCATTTAAAAAATGTTGATTTTCTTATTTTGAAAAGCAACAGAGGCGGAATATTACTTATTCGGTTACTTTAAAAAAAACGATGGATAAACATTTTCTTTGTGTCCTGTCTTGAGTTTGTTTGATCAAAGATTTTGCACAGTCAGTTTCATTTTGTACTTTTCTAAAATCCAATTGAAAATCCAAAGAAATATATCTCGAAATACGTGGTTTTGTTCAAGATATATACCAAAAGATTATTTGCTAAAATAACAAGAAATTTACCGTACGAATGAATGCAGTGAGTTTTTGAATCACACACACACACACACACACACACACACACACACACACACACACACACACACACAATATTTAGTAGCTAATTAACGCAAAATACACTGCTGGCCACCGTAAATGCAACACCAAGAAATACAAGAGATAGCACAACAAAATTTATTTTGTAGATAACATGTTGACCAGTACTGTTAAATTTATAGACTTCTGTGAAGTGTCGTTCCTGTCAGAATCAGTAGCAAGAGTAGCCGCCATTGTTGGAGATCACCGCTGCCACACGCCTCAGCATTGATCAAAGAGACTTTGGATGTGTTCTTGGGCTACAGTAGACCAAGCAGCTTCCACACGTTGCCAAAGTTGTCTGGTATGGCAGCTGGGGGTGTAATCCGGGTCAATCGCTGAGCAACCATGGACCACATGTTTCTATCGGCGAAAGATCCGAAGAGCGAGCCGGCCAGGGAAGCAATTCAATCTGGCGATTGACGAAGATCCTTTGGACAATGCGTTTCACGTGTGGTCGCGCATTATCCTGTTGAAATATGGCTGTAACCAAGCCCTGAAGGTAAGGAAGGACAACTGGCTCCAACACCTCGGAGATGTAGCGCTGGCTGTTTAAAGTACCGGCAATGCGTACTAGAGGAGTGCGAGAGTGATATTCAATACCGCCCCATACCATAATACCCGGTGCAGGACCAGTGTGGTGGTGCATAACGCAGATGTTCAGCATCCTCTCTCCACTGTGTCTCCAGACTCGAATCCGACGATCGTGGTGTTGCAGACAGATGCGTGACTCGTCAGTAAAGACAACTTCATTCCATTCTGCCGCCCACATCCTTCTTTCATCACATCATTGGTGGCGGAGGCGTCTGTGGTTCTGCGTCAAGGGTAGAGCAATTAATGGACGTCTTGCGGACAGACCACTCTGCTGTAAACGGCGTCGAATGGTACGCCCAGACACTGAATGATGCGTTACAGAATCAATGTCCTGTGCTATGGTTCGTGATGTGACTGAACGATCTGTCACTGCCATGTGCACAATTTGAATCTCTCACTGAAGTGGTGCATCACTGAGTGAGTGAGTGAATATTAACGTTGCACTGATTGGCAACACGAGGCTTTTGGCGACGGTCCGCGTAATTTTGAACCATGGTCAAGGGACGCGGACATCTGAGCTGGCACCACCCTCTCCTAACTACCACACCACACCAATGGGAGGACGTTTGTGCTCTCGACAGATTTAACGTGCATCGCTCCCCTACACGGTGGATCTTTAGTGGTACTGAGATCGAACTCATGACACGCTAGCCATGATCCGATGCCTAGACCAATTGGTCACCGCGGCCACACGTGAAGTGGTGCACTGAGGTGGATGCGATCGCCACGTAGTCATCGTACCCTCCTGCATCCAACCGTCACATATCTGCATTACAGTTGTTTGGTTTCGTCCAACACGAGTACCGATTTCCCTGAAAGATAATCCACAATCTCGGGTAGGCCACTATTGTTCCTCTGTTGAACTCGGATACTTGATCAAAAGCAGATCGCTATTTTCTACGAGACATAACTGATCGTTTTTTGAAAAAAACCGCATGAAAAACACAATTGCCGAACTTGAAATTGTCGAAATCTTTAAGCCTTAAATAGCACTTTGAGGTGGCGCTACAGGCGTGCGTGATGTGTGCCTGCACTGAAATTCTAATCATTTGCATATCTCACCTCCACTAATGCATGTTGTAAATTTCATGTTATTTGCGTGCTTCCTTACGGGTGTTGCATTTACAGTGGCCAGCAGTGTACATAAAAATAATTTAGAAAAAAAATTAAAATTTGCAGTAAATGTAACGTTTAGAACTCAACCTTATGTCGTGACAATGTTTTTGAAATTTCGTATTGTTTTATTTTATTCTCTAAAAATTAAGAAATTTAGTCAAATCACTTTGGAAGAAAATATAAAATGATAAGCATAATAACAAAAGTTTCTGAACGTTATAACATGAAGTGTAAATTTTCAAATATAAAGTTGTTGATATTAATATTTATTGTAAATTTTAAAAAATTTTATTATTCTCCATTCTTTTGCATTCCTCTAATTAAGTATCCATTTCTTTAAAATACAAGTAGTACCCGTCGTTTTTCGCCCAAGCTTTCTTAATGTACTTTATTTGCATTCAAATAAACCAGGGATTGTATTGCTACTGCTATTTCTTTAATGGAGAATTTAAAAAAAAAACCCCGTTATACCTTGAATTTCGGAGGGCAGTGTAGATTATCTTTTTGTAGATTAATATCAATTAAAAATTAGAAAGTAAAGTTCACAAGCATGAAGATGTTCTCTTTTTTACATCAAGCTGTACTAACAATTTGAAAATGAGAATAAATATAAAATGAACACTCTCTTAAATAAAAGCGTCTTGCAATTGAAAACAATGAAAAACATTGGAATTAATTTAATTATTTAAGCTACTTCTTTTTCATTCCGATTATATTAAAATCACAGAGAAACAAATGTTGTTGAATGTAAATTAGATTAATTTTCCTCTTTTCCAACTGAAGGAAATAGACTATTAATTTCAATTCATTTGCACTGATGGGCTCTTTGGATAAATAAGTTGTTGCCATTAATTCTGTGAAAGAGCGGAATCTGGTTTAGGAAACTCTGTTTAATTTCGTAGATAGTTTTTAATAGCCGATTTTACTTAAGTTAAAACTTTTCTAGTTAATTTCCAGAAACTGAAATCGAAATGGTTAAATAATACAAATAAAGTGGCGATCTCTTTTGGATTGCTGAAAGCGTTACATTTATCAACGGTAAGGGACATTAAATCTAAATTAGTTGATTCAAGTCTATTTTTTCTTATTGAATGCGCAGTTAATTAATATTGCACACTTTCTATTTAAGTCTATTCCATAGTTTCTATATTATATATAAATTTCTATTTCTAACACATATTTTCTATTAATAATACAGGGTGTCTCAAAACGACCACATAAACTCTGTACAGCTAAATTCCTCGTCGGGAGTACATAAAAGCTACCCAAAGAAGCGTTCCCGTACGATCCATGGTTTACTAGAAAAATACGGAAAAACAAAGTATGACGTCACTTCCGGTGAAAGAAAAAAACACTTTATTGAACAGTATATGCCACAATTTCAAGCAGATGTTCAAAATGTCCACCGTGCATGCAGTGGCAGTTTTTGAGCACACCGTGGAAAGGCTGTCATCACACGTCGCAGCATCGTGGGGTCCACCGAAGTACAAGCAGCATGCAGACGAGCAACTAAGTCCATTTGTGTTGTCACTACGTCTCGATACACCAGTTCCTTGAGATGGCATGTCGCAGTGGTCACAAGGCGTGTCGCAGTAGTCGCAAGGCATGTCGCAGTAGTCGCAAGGCATGTCACAAGGCATGTCGCAAGTACATGTCGCAGTAGTCACGAACGGAATACATGGCCACCATACAAAGACTACCGGTAGCTGAGATGTAGCCTTTTAAATACCATTTCAACGGCGGCTTAACGTCATTCCACGGCGCGCGCATGCATGACGCGACCATGCGCGACGAACATTTTAAGTATTATCGTCAGGAAAGATATGCAAATACTGTTGTCCAATAAAGTGTTTTTTCTTGTACCGGAAGTGACGTCATAGTTGAAACTTTGAATTTTTTTGATGAAGACTTTCAGTCTGTAAGAGAGGGAACTCTTAACGTTGTATGAAAGATTACTGGGGGTACTGCGGATCCCCAGGGGTCATCAGACCGCAGTTTAAGAGAACCACTGAACTAAGGTATTTGTATCTTGCTCCCCTAAAAACCATAAGCAATGAACTTCTCATTTCTATGGTATGTATATATATGAAGTGATCCATCGAGCTAGGCCACAAAATAACCATACCATTATTAAAATATGATTTTATCTGGTATTTGCAAGCGTTGACAAAACACATAACAAGAAGTATATACGTTTTTATTTTATATGGTTTAGTTATAAAATAATTATAATCATTTAATTGAAATAATTATCCATAAGCAGAAATTCAGCACCCATGGCGCCCCGAAGTAAACGTACATGTTGTTCCAGAATGACATCCCGATAGATGTGGGCCTGTCATCGTTACACTCTGAACATGCAGGTCAGTTCTGGAACCAAGAATAATTCCTTCCCAAATGAGCCAACCTGCACCACCGTAAACGGTGTCGTTCAATGGTGTTCTCTTGGTGGTAACGGCTACCTGCGCTCTCCATATGAAAGTCCGGCGTGAATCAGACTGCAAACTAAACCTGGACTCGTCGGAAAACATCACACAAGACCACTGTTGCGGTGTCCGCAATGCATGCTCTCTACTCCAGGTTAATCGCAGGCGGCAGTGAGTTGCGGTAAGGGGAACACATCTGACAGGCCTACGAGCATATAGACCAATGTGCCTAAGCGTCTGTACACGGTCTGCCTTGAAACTGTCGTACCGGTAGCTGACGAGATAGGTCTGATGCTGTGCTCCGTCTGTTTCTTTTGGCAGTAACTGCCAAATTCCGGTCCTCATTTGGCGTTGTAACTCGGGGACGACCTGTGCTGTAACATCTACTCACATTACCATCATCTTGGAATCGTTGCCAAAGCCTGGAGATGACACTCTGGGCGATTCCAAGTTCCTCGGATACTTACAGCTGGTACGTCCACATTCCAGTCGTCAGATAATTCTACCACTAAAAATCCTCCAAATGCTTCCTTTGTGCCATAACTATGCGGTTATTGCACTGAAAGGCTTTTAAAGCGCTTGTGAACAATTTTACTTCTTTGCCACCATTCCTTATATACCCTCTCTTACACTCTCGTCATTGTGACGTACTATCCGCGCCATCTCTTGTTTCCTGTAATTTGCATATTCTTTTTCAAGATGTGTGTGATAATTCTACAGGTGAAATTTTTATTTTAGAGTTCAATTTCTGTGTGATTCTGAATTAACCTTAATTTATGGACATGAGTGTAATACTATGGTCACATTAAAGCAGTACAGGAAGATAGTTCATTGTTCTTAGGTAGCATTGTAATTAGTTTGTTTCACAGTATTTTTAATGCTTGCATACTTTTTTTTAACGCGTTAGCATGCCTTACGGTGTAACTGTCTTAGTATTCTTTTCTAATAACTGATTTTTTCCAATATAAAGAAGCAGGCGTGCAAAAAGAAGTTTCAGAATTGCATTGTTTCTCTTCAGAAAATAGACAAGGCTAAAAAATTAATATTTTTAGCAATATCTTTCAACTAAGAAGTTTTGATGGAAAAAAATATGACTGGAAAAATGTTTTTTTTTTAGAAAAAAAGTATATAATGCAAATCCTTTTTCAGTTTGTTGGAAAACGCCTGTTGCCGATTTCCGAAATTAATGAAATTTTGATGATGGTTGAACTGCAGCTGTAATGTGAAAATGTTGTTAATGGAATTTTTCATACGACTGACATTTTCTTTAGTTCAGTTGGAGTAATGGACATAAGAACTACATTCGACATTGGTCAACATATAGAAAGCCTTTGAGTTTTGATTTTGTAATTCTATGTAATCCAAAGTTTATCTGAAATTTAAGTACTCTCTGTTATGCCTTTCTCTCTTTCCCCCATTTGTCTCTTATTCTTTCGCTATACCGTCTCATGATGGCTTTGAGCTTCTTTAAGATTTGCTGCGAATGCTTTCAATTTTGTGTTTTATTCTTAATATTTTGTGTATATATATAGTTAAATGTTGTATTACTCAATAACATAATCTAACTTTTAGTCAATTTTTATACTGGTATGTTTGAAATATTTTTAAATTACTACATGCAATATAAAATAGAACGCAATTCAGGAAATGTTGTGAATTCAGAAATTTTGTGTTTAAAAATTGCAGTAACATTTCTCATTTTGAATATTTCGATGCTTTACGCATAATTTGATTAGATACACAGAGTGTTTATAATTAAATTTCTCCATTAAAGTTGCTGTAAAAAAGAACTACTATCTAAATTTGACTTCAAACTTGAAGTTAATATGCTTGAAGAATAGATAAGGGTATTGTATGAGAAAAAAGTACCAAAGTGCAAAAATAGATGGTGCTGAATCGGTAGAACAGAATTTTCTTTTCTATGTGGTAAGACCTTGCAGTAACACATGGGCTTTTCAGTAATAGTGCAACACTTGTTCAATTATTTGGAAAACATTTTTTCCGTCAAGAAACCAAAATAAGCATGCACATTGAACAGTACAATCAATTCAATGTGCAACTCATGCCAAAACCGTCATAATTCGATTCAAAATGGCTGTAGCGGTATCATCTACATAAGCCAGTTTCAGCTTCGGGACAGTAGAAATCCTCTTTGTCTAGTAATGTGTTATTTGACTATGCATCCATAGGTCGTGGGTTCTAACCTCTGAATATGCATCATTTCATTTATAACCTGGCTGAACTAAGAAAACGGCAACCTTCTTATCTGTCGTGGAGCCATCTACCCCGAAAAACAGCAATGAAAAGTCGTCAGATTCACTTGATGCAGCAATCAAAGGCGTCAGACTCACTTGACGTAGCAACCAAAAGTCGTCAGATACATTTGACGCAACAGCAACTACTCACACGCTCGCCATAACCACTATATCATTTGTTCGTATATCCACCGAATCACTGACGGGGCTGTTACTGTATGCGGTATCATCTGCATAGCCAGTTTCTTCCTCCGATCTCAGTAGGGTGGCCGCGGTGGCCGAGTGGTCTAGCATCGGATCATGGCTAGTTTGTCATGGTTCGATCCTAGTACCACTAAAGATCCGCCGTGTAGGGGAGCGATGCACGTTAATCTGTCGAGAGCTCAAAGTCCTCCCGCTGGTGTGGTGTGGTAGTTAGGAGAGGGGGTGCCAGCTCAGGTGTCGTACGCGTCACTGACCATGGTTCAAAATTACGCGGACCGTCCCCAAAAAGCCCTCGTGTAGCTGAACAGTGGACGTTAATATTCACTCACTCACTCACTCACCGATCTCAGTAGGGATCACTTTTGACTAGTGGTATGTTATTTGATTACGGATCGCGGGTTCTGTCCTCCAGATATGCGCTACGTAATGCCACTTGTAGCCTAATCCTCTTTCGTTACGCCGCTTGAAGCACAGTTTATTGATAAGTTTTGAAACTTCTCTTCTTATGCCATTGTGTTTTCTTTCTATCTTTTCAAGTATATTCATTTTAAATTTGATGTTATTCTGACCCATGGTTAAAAGGGGAATTTTAATTATAATCACCTTGTGTGATTTCCTATTTGTTATGTTGTATCGTATTTGTCCTATTTGTGTCCTAGAGTCTTGTTTGTTAAGTTTTTTTACGTCGAAGTAAAATTTTACTTAATGTTTGTTAAGTACGAGCATTTGAAATTTACTCGGAATTAAACAAAGATTGTCAACTGTATCCAGGAATTCGCCATACACCCTTAAGGGGCTATAAATTTAAATTACACTCCATAGAGAGCTTTGTAACGGTATCATCTATATAAGCCAGTAACAGCCTCTGGACTGAAGTGATCATTTAGGTCCAGCGGTATGTTATGTGCTTACGGAACCAAAAGTACCGGGATAAGCTCAACATAAACAAAAATCTTTAAGGTACTATTTAAAACACTAACACGTTATATTTTTATATCTAAATAAATATACTGAATCCGAAACAGAAAATATAAATTATTTCTAAGTAATATATATATATATATATATATATATATATATATATATATAATAATTAAAATAACTAGAATTTTTTAACTCGTAAAGTATTTAAGAAAATATCTTTAAACAATTAACCAGAACATCTCTTTTTGAAATACTTTTCTCTAGTTCTTTACTTTACCAAAAGAGGAATGTGTGAAGAAATTGTTCTTCAAAGTGCTGGTCAAAATCTTCAACAACAGCGGGAAAGTTTGAACATCTATCTGATTTAATTTTAGAAACTTTGCTTTTAACATCTAATTGATATGAGAAGTATTCCCTGATTTAACTCCCTTTTCAATTTAATTAAATCATGTTTCCTTCGGGTACAGATATTTTAATTATTCCATCCTCAAAGGTCGGAATTTCATTAAGAATTCAATTACGTTAAATGTCGAACCACTTAAAGGATTTTATATGAAAAAGAATGTACTGGAGATAATTTTAACTGGAATTTTTGATAAATATAAATCACATTTTTTATTCAACAGATTTTGCCATAGAATATAATTATATAAAACTACAAAAGTGATTAAATTGTTTAAAAAAAATAATAGTTCTTTTTATTTTGAAAAAAAAAAAAAGATAAACCCGTGATAAGCAATTAATGACCTAATTTTCTCCGTTTTCGTCGATACAATTGGAATATTTTTTTATAACCTGCGGTTCAATAATTAGTTATTGATTTATTTTTCGTATGAAGTATTCTAAATCTGGAAAAAGAAGTTTTTTATTTGGGTGCTTGTGTTGAAATCTAATTTCACCATAAATCAAGCAAATATACTTCAAATTTTCTTTTTTCTATTTAAGAATTGCATTCGCTAACTATTTCTGCAACAAATTAACTTAAAAATTATTAATTATTTTTTAAAATTAGGAGCAAAACCTACTATATGACCTTAACTTCTCCAGTGCCACCGGGTATATAAACATCTTGCTCAGGCAGGGCGTTAATTGCCCTGACGTATACATACGCCTTTCAGAAGTATGATCTTTTCTGTGCACTGCTATCCATAAATTTATTTCGAAGGGTTTGTAATGCAGTGAAATAACCTTGACAGGGTTTGCAAAGGATTTACTTACTTCAGAGGATTTGCTTATTTATTCCTTCTCTACCCCTCCCCCCCAATACGTGTTAAACGGTGGCATTAGGAAGAAAATCGCGTAATACTTAACGACATTTAAGGGATTGATTATAAACTGTACAATCATCAAGATAAGTGTTTATGATATCAAGATTTTGTGTACCTAGTCTTATATATGGTAAGCCCATGTGAGGTCACTGGTAATTATTAAACTTGTTCTTAACTTAGTTTTGTTAAATTAATTATAAAAACATTGCGCAGTACTTATATATTTATAAGTGTATTATATCAGTGTAAATGTGTATTTTTATTCTTTATTATGTCAGAATGCATTTGTTTGCATACTTTTAGTAAATTAATAATTCTTTTATATAATTTGTTTTCGACTTTTCAATATGCTCGCCTCTCCTATTAGGGTTATTAGGCCCTCTATGCGGGGCGCGCTCCACATTTAGCGAAACACTGGCTTAAACAGAAACTATAAAACATTAACGGAAACATAAAACGTTCAGTAACAGTATACTTGAGGTGTGATTGAGTACAGAAAATGTTTAAACAGTATTTGAAATTGCATCCACCAATACTTCAAACAGTTGGTTGACTGATGGGTTGAAGACTTGCTACAGTCATTGTACTAGAACAGGGAGTCTCGTCCACATGGTCCAAGATGACTTCTTCAGGTGTGCTGTGGCTGCGTTAATGAACTCATGGCAGCGTGTTATGAGTTTGATTCTAGTATCGCTGAAGATTCACCGTGTAAGGGGGCTATGCACGTTTAAACTGTTAATAATCAAACGTCCTCCTGTTGGAGTAGTGTGGAAATTCGAAAGAGGAAGGTGCCAGCTCAGGTGTATACTCGTCACTTGACAAGGTTCAAAATAACGAAGTCCATCGCCAAAAGCCATGGAGTAGCTGAATAGTTGGCGTTAATATTCGCTCACTCTCTCACTTACTCCAGGTGTGTTTGTCGTACAGTCCTCGATCTACCCTAGTCGGCGTCACGCATTTACCTCATGGCTGACCATAGCTGAAGGGACCCTTTTATAAATCAATTTTCTGACTTCTACCTTTGCACCCCCCCCCTTTAAGGCTAACATCTAAAAAACATTATCAACATGCATAATTAAATTCGGATTGTTAAAATTTTATACGCTGTTTCAGCATGTGAATACGCAGACACATGAGTTCATCTTCAATTTTTCATAATTTTTGTTTATTTGTTTTATTTTGGACTTATATTAGAATATCCTAAACGTCTTGAAATGTGAGAATATGTTTTTTAAAGACTACGGTTAAAATAGCCAATGGTCACTACTTTTTACGTGTGACGAGTATACTCGTCATGGCATAAAATTTTACAACTTCTCCATCAATTACTGAAAGATATTGGGACGGAGCTATACGCGACCTCCTACTAGCAATCCTCTTGGGTATTCTTTGGGGCCAGCAAAACTAACCAATCTTCTCCTGAGAAGGTAACGTGATATGCAAATTAAGTTTATTATATATAGTTCTTGTTCACGAGTTAAGAGAGTTAGTGAGTTAAAAGTATATAGAATAGAGAACATAAATTTAGAAGGTTAGAAGTTAAGTTAACTAGAGGTGACAAAAAATATAGAAGGTGAATTTTACCATAAATAGTTACAAAGGCCTAGTAAAAGATTGTAGTCAACAAGCATTAGAAGAGTACTGTCACCTTCATATTACTTTGATATTTAAAGTATTTAAATCTTTAAATGGACATTAAATACATATCTGCTGTGTAAAGTCATATTAGGGAAGAACCATTATTATAAAGTGGTTATTAAATGTATTCTCCCCTAGCGCGACTCTCGTCTCTTTCCTTTGTTGTCTGACTGGATCATCCTATTAATAGTGTTGCATTGATTTATGTTTGAGTCGATTAAAGTGATCAATAAAATAGTTGGAATTTATCATGTCGAATGATCCTTTACTTCCTTCCACCCCCTTAGCTGGGTCACAGGGTAGAAGGGAAGTAGGTTCGTTTCAATATTTTAAATACATTCGTTCTTATATTTCTTTAAAAAATTCATTTTTTAAAAAAATTCTGATTTTAAGTCCATATATTTGCAAGATTGCCGTTATATCAAAGTAAAAAAATTCTAATGACAATGATAAAAATAATTCCTTTTATGAAATTATGCTAATTTTTGTATTTATTACAGACTAAGGAAAATCAGTATTCAAAACAAAAAAAGCTTAGTTCAAGCAACTATTTTATCTAATTTCAACACTTCATTGTTTAATAATAATTAAAAATTAGCTATATTTACTTGTACTATATAATTGCTATTATAAAATGGACGAATTTTGCTTATAAAATATGAAAAAAGAATCTTCTTCCTAAAACTTATGTCACTTAATTTAGAAATTCAACAACACTTGCTTTAATTAGTGGCATTTAAAGTAAAATTAATGAAGTAAATTTGTGGAGAACGATTTTCATTTTATTTTTAAATACGATTTAGATATATTTAATTTTTTCTCCTAGGAAAGCTCTGGATGTACATCTTTGAAAGAGAGAAAATTAGTAAATAATTATGTTCTACCGCAGTAATTTAGTATAATATTCTTAGTCAAGAATTTTTGTGACAATGTCACTTTACAACACAGAAAATTGGGATAGCATTGAAAAAAGAAAAGAGGAATATAAATATAAATAAAAATCTCGAATAAAAAACGGCTGAAAGTTATGATAGGGAGAGAAAAATTGATTTCTACAAAATACGAAAGGAGTTGGAAAATACTCTTTCATTATTCTTTATATCTATACCCCCCCACCCCCCTTGGGATTCCATTTTCGGAAAACTCATTCTTAGGGCTCAACAAACGAAACATGTTTTTCCAAATTTTAAGCCTAGACACTTAATAGTTCAAAAATGGAAATTTTTTTCTGTACGCCCCTAGAACCTCCATTGTGGGTGGATTTTCTCAATTTTTTTTTTGTGGATCTCTGCTTGGTAAAAAAAAAAAAACTTTCGAGCAAAATTTAAAGTTAATTAGTCTAATAATTCTGCAAATCTTATAATGAGTGAATCACTCTTCCTTCTTTATATGTTATTGTTACTTATGCATCCTGACCACAAGATCTTCAGATCAAAGCCCACGAAATTCATCGTGGGAAGAGGCTTATAGTACGCCGGTCGTTAGCCGTAGTTTTGAGTAGCATAGATGTGATACTAGATGTGAGTAGCATAGATGTGATATTACCATTTAATTCGGTTCCACCTCATTTTTGAGAGAGAATACAATGGGGGAGGGGGACAAATGCCTCCCGCCTCTCTTCTTCTTCCACCAACCTCACGAGAAGACTTGTGGCTCGACGGCTACTTAGAGTACCCCCATGCCACAAAGAGAGAGAGAGAGAGAGATACTATACATTTACAAACATCCATTCCTTCTCCGGAACTCAAGCCCAGGCCCTACAGTACTGTACTCAGCGTTACTAACCACTATACCGGATGGAGGGTTTCTTCTTTATATAGATTAAAATGTCGAATCTAAAATAATTTGATTTAAAAAAAACAAATCAATTTGAAATAATATGGATGAAAATATACAGCAAACAACTTTTTCACAAGTATTTACTTATTCAATCAAGTATTTTTTATAAAATGTAACAGTCGTACAAAAATGCTTCCCTTTTTCTTTACAAATAATTGGAATATTGATCCGATTTCTCTCCTATAACTTACCGAATATTTTAGACCAAATGAAAATGGAAAATATTACGGAAAGAAATGAAGAAATAAAGGAAGGAAACGACGAAAGTTTTGTTTATGATCCAAAGCTGTTTCATACTTTTTTGGTGCGGGAAATTTGAAATTCAGATTTTCCCTGAATCGGTCGACAACATGTTTCGCAACGTACAAAACGCAAAGCTCTAAAAATGAAATATACATTACGTTTAACAAACAAACAAACACAAAACGAAGGCAGAGACATTTAAATATTGTCATTTTCTTTTGTATGGCAATGTTTACCCAATATTCTCCAATTCTCCCGAGAATATTTTTATTTAGCTGTTAAAGACAGCATATGTGTGCAAAACATTTATTCATCTTTTGAAAATACCCAGATTTTCCAGGAAACCAAAAAATCTGTAAATTTAAAAGAAAGAGTTCCATAAAGAGTTCGGTTTCTTAGAGAAATACCGTAAAAGAGAGAGATAAATATGTGTGGTAAAGTGTATTTTTTTGTTGATGATTGGAGAATACAATCTATGCAAGCTGACTGTAATTAATATCTCGCTTTCAAAGTACTGTAAAAAAGAACCACTTGTTAGAATAACTTCGAATTTGAACTAAATCTTCTTGTAGAAAGAGGAAACAGTACAGCAGTTGGAAAAATTGTGTCAATTGATGGCAAAGAAACGATAGAATCTGTAGAACTGATAAAAACGATTTTTTCCATCCAATTTTGTACCACCTTGCCATGGTAAATGAGTTTTTTCCTAATAGTGACCGACATGTTGAATAACATGGAAGAACTAACTGAAAAGTTATTTATGTAACAAAAAATAACCTTAAGCAATCAAGCACGTTGAACAGTACAGTTGGTTTAAGGTGCAATTCAAGTCAAAGCCGTTGCAATTCGAGTCAAAATTTCACTTGTAGTCGAATCCGTTTCCTTTTTGATGCTTATAGTACCATCTATTGATACACTTTGAAACTTTAGTCTCGAGAAGAGTCAAATCTCATTAATTATTGGCATGGCGAATTCACAAAATACAAATTTCTTCTAGTTTCGCTAATCGAATAGAGTTACTTCAGTGCCAATTGCATTTAACTTAATTTTTATGTTGTTATACTAACTACATTATACAGTGCTCCACAAGTCCT
>BMAO01003540.1:0-24092 GCA_019973975.1 Trichonephila clavata
AACGTTTCTTGTATGTTGACAATAACAATTTTATATTTATGTATCACAATATTTCCCTTTTAGTTAGAAATTTTAATTTTTCTGATCATTAAAGACAACTTTTTGAAAGTTTTTATTTTCATTCGAAAACTTTCTTGCAATTGCAAAACGTTCTTTAAACATTTTTTTAATAATAAATGTTAATTGACAATGTGTAAGCACATGTGGTGACATTTTATTTGATATGACAGGAGAAAATAGTAAATAATTATTCAAACATACATAAATTTAAAACCTCCAAAGTTCTTATTTAATTTAACTACAGATTTTTAAAAAAAATTTTGAGTAGTAGCAACATAATTTTCATCCACATGGGAAAATTAATAGTCAAAGTAAAATATTTTATAATTAGATTAGTACACTTTCTTGTAGTTTACGTATTTTTTCGTTTGGGCATCGAACTGTAATGATTCAAACTTCTAGTTGCATGAAATGATTAAAATAAACTTTAAATAGATATCTTAATGAAGAAATATTACATTTTGTTTGTAGAAAAATGTTTTTACAATGTATATTGAATCATTTTTAAGACCCATAATTGAAGTAATTCCTTGCTAATTTATCATGAGAAAAAACGTTGCATTTTTAAAGACATTACATAAGGACAATACAGTTTATTTATGTGTATGAAGCCAAATACCAATGGATGTAAGAAATTGTTCCAGAAAATCAAGTTAAAGAATTAGCACCTTTCAAAGAGCCATAATAAAATAGTTATTTGGGTTAGTTCCAGCTTGAATGTGTTTCAAAAAAGTTAAGCAGAAATCAGAATTCAATTTTCAATATTATTAAAATTTAGTTTTAAAAAATATATATCTGTCGTGTTTTTCGAGTGAACATCAAGCATTTTATTTTAACCGTCTTTATTCCATGAGACATTTTGTAATCTGATTGTAAGAGAGAGAGAGAGACGACACGTGTTAAAAATCAAGAGTTCGCAGCTTCTCAGAGCCAGATGTCTTCAAGTACATGTCTTATTGAAGAGGTATATTTGAAATACTAGGTAATAAAATTTAATGGTAGGAGCGGTGGAAGATCTTTTAAAGTCACGTGTTCTCCATTCCCGAACTGGGTAATAAGTTTAATACTTGAAGATGTAACGGGAAAGTAAAAGTTAGAAGTGGCTAGACATTTAATTTTAGATCTAATTTAATTATCCTTATATATATATATATATATATATATATATTAGGTCACTCCTGAGCACAATGATTATATTTTGAGCTTTTCTAGACATAATTTATTTTTGAAAAATAATCTTTAATTCCTAAATATTCCAAGACAATTACAAAAATATTATGCCAATCCTAACCACTGTGATTGCATTAAGAGCTCTCCAAAACACAATTTATTACTGAAGGAATGTCATACTTGTGTGTGCATGCTCTCAGCTTTAACTGACAATTTATTTTCATATCAGCTTTCACTAATGCTATTAATATTTTGCAAGGGTATATGTTGATGCTAATAAATTGAATGTATTGTTATTATTTGAATACATTGATTTCATTATTTGAATACAAATTCCAATTTAAATACGTATTTTAATGCAGAGTTATCAAAAGTAGTAAATTATAATTATAAAGCAATAGTTATAAATAAGTATCGATAGATACTTTTCTGTAGAATATGATGGAGTATTTACAAAGAAAATATTTATCAAAATAATTAATAATTATAAAAGGAAGAAAGTATTTGAATATTTAGGGGGTAAATAATAATTGCAGAAAAAAAAGAAATAGAGAGGATATTTGAGTTAAAAAAGCTTAAATTACAAATTTAGAATAATTGGTTCTAGTTAAGTTAATTATTCTAAGGGAAAGCTCAAGAACTTATTACATGATTTTGATCCTAATAATGATAATATTAATCTAATCAGTTTTAAAGTTGAATTCTCAAAAATTTCGAAAACAAAATGAGTTTTCTCCGAAGTGTTATATCAGAATTAAATATTACCTATCCGTTTTTACTAATAAAATATTGTACATCTATTTGTTTATCTGTGTACACATACAGTATAACTCAATTATATATCTATATATATCAACCATCAGATATGTATAAAAAATTGATCTTCATTCTTTATAAATTATTATCATTATAAAATATTATCGGGCATATCTAAGAAATACTAATTTGTTGTGATGACAAATGATTGAGTAAGTATGAAAATTATCACAACATGTGATAATAATGGATGTCTTAACATTTGAACCAAAGACTGTCATCAGTTGGAATAAAAATAGTTTTGTACTTACATTATTTGTTGAATGTTCTAGATTGCAAACCCTGCACAGTAATATGCTGTAAGACGACGATCATCATTTTAAGAAGATGATCTGTCTCATTGCATTGTGATAAAACAGAGAGCTACTTATACAATTAGTAGATAGTTTTAAAGTCAACGAATCCGTGCATGGACACTGTATATCTATTTTATAAATCTCCGGATCTCTGTTTATGTTAGCAAACAGAACAGATTACCTGGACAGGACAATAATGATCTTCCGTACTCTACTCAGAGGACATGGAAACCCGGTTTACTTTGGCGAGTTATTGAGATCTTGTGTTGATCTGAAGGAAACAAGGACCCAGTTATTATAAGTCTAGCATTGCAGAGAGATGCACTTGTAGAGAACTTGGAAACATAGTTTGCTGTGGAGTTTCTTAGGGAAGTTATCCAGGTATATTACAGATCTCATTTTAAAATCTATTTTACATTTTGTCCAAGACTTAAATACAATCATTTGTCAATAAATTCATCTCGTTTACTTCCCCTGCTCTATAAAAAATATTTTATAACGAATAAGGGGATTTATTACAGTGATTTTTAAACTGTGGGGCACTTCCCTAAAGGGGGGGACCTTACGCGGGAGGTGCTAGTGTATTAAAAAAGTCGAAAATAAAAATTTATTTAAAGGAATGTTAATTTACTGACAGGAAGCAAACAAAATACATTATGGCATAATAGAAATACACGCTGCATGTTTATTGCGATCAGTTCCAATTTGAAAAATAGGAAGAAAAGCTAACCTAATATACTTATCCTATTACTTATAAGTAATTTACTTAAAAATATTTATTGCTTAAAAGTAATACTACATACAATATTTGATACTTATATTGATGATTTGTACGGCTTATAATTTTAGTATATTGTAGCTTTAGCGTCCAAGTACATCATAATTGCATTCATACAATGTTATTGTATAAGGGGTGTGTGACAAAGATTATGGTTGAACATTAGGTAGCAAATATTGAAAGTTTTGAATACCACTGATACATTGATAGAAACTTGTGATGTCTAGTTTAAAAGTATGCCATGCATGGGGTTATGGTAATTGATAAGCTATTACTTACCAAATGGCATTCCTGTTAATTATTTGTAACATTTTACTAAGAATTGTTTCTTTGCTAAGAATGATGTGACTATATTACTGAAAAAGGTTTGTATAAGTAAGACATAACTTATTTATCATTAATCCCTTAAGGATTCATAAATTTCAAAGTATTTTCTCGGCTTAAATTTATTAAGAACTCGAAGTTAACAGACTGATAACTAAATCTCCCACTTAACTTGCAAAGGCAAATAGAAATACGAAGTAAGAGGAAAAAAAACCCACAATAAATAAAATTTCTCATATAACCGAGAATAACAGTGCAATAATACCAAAAGAAAACAATATCATTCATGTTTAAATTGATTCTTTATAGTAGAAAATATTTAACAAACAAATGTATGGTACAGTGCAATTCACATTTATAAAATGTACTTATCAGCTGCGAGAAATGCGTGGGGTCAAAGTGTTCCATTGCGCAATGGAAGAAAGATTGTCACCTTTTTGAGACACCTTTATTGTGGTACTCATCAAAAACACAATAACAACAACCAAAAATAAGTATACCATTGGAAAAAAATCCATTTTATCAACAAGCCGAATTAGTCACGCATAACTAATGTATAGCCGAGGATGCGAATAGCTAAAAAAATGTGTGTTATCAATTTTTGGTTTTATTTATAAATTGTAATTGTCCCAAAGCCCTTTCAATCACTTGTTGCTGTTGCATAAATGTCATTTTAAATACATGATGACCATTGGATACACGAAAATTTCTTCCTTTTTTATTATTGCAAGAACTCAGGGTTTTCGGCTGTAATAACTTTTTGAATTAAAAACTATTCTACTCTAATTTGTGAAATACACAAATAACTAAATATATAAAACTATTACAAATGATTTACATTTTAATTTCACTCAGAAGCAAATGTATAGATAAAACATGCTTAGACTTATTCAAGAATGGCGTTGAATGACTGCCAAATTTGTTTGAAAAGATGGCAAACAATTTTTAATGTATTTCTCTAAAAATACGTTAAAAGTTATTTTTACTTGATTTAAGAATAAAAGTTTTATCATTTTAACCAAAAGTTATAACAGATACAATGGACAAAGAAAAACTGAATTATGTTGGATAAAAATGTTTCATAGGATGTTTTGATAAAATTAACTTGTTTACAAACAAATCTATACTACGTAGATTTTCTAATGCGTTTGATGTATTCATTCAAAGAATATTTCATTTATTTCCTATAAAGAAAAACTAAAAAAAATTCCTTAGAGATAAAGAAGCAATACAAATTATGTCTTATCTATTTCCACTTTGTACGCATAACAATAAGGCACATTCCCAATGCATTAATATGGATTACTCGATTTCACTTCTTTTTTTCCTAAGAGACAAGATTAAATTCGTAGCGTATCCAATAAGCGTATTTACAAGATTACATAAACAGCCTATTTATGTAATCTGTCAAAAAAGCGAAAATATTTGTATTGGAGATGAAAGATTTATTAATACTAAACAATGAGACGTATCACACAAACACACGCTTATATCCGACAAAGCAAAGAATGGATGAAAATGGATTTGAAAACCTATAAAAATCCACCAAAATATAAAGTAGACATATAAAAAGTCAATTGACCAAAATGGAAAACTATAATGTTTTCTAGAACTGTCAATGATATAGGACAGTGAAATAGGGTTATATATATATATATATATATATGTATATGCTGAATCCCCAACCCTTTATATGTCAGTTGGGGTAAACTTCCTGCCAGAACAACTCAACCAATCTCCCTCATAAGTTCTTTTTCAACTTCGGTTGACTCAAAAAAAGACACGTGAACGAACGGACACTCACTCCTGATCGACTCTTGAAATAAGACTCGTCTCTAGTCATGGCTTGGGGGGTACAGAACGATCTGCTGAATCATTGGAATAAAGTATGGTATCATAAACAGCTGCAATTTCCATTACTCCCAGCCATGATATATATGCATTGTTAGCGAAAAAAATAAACGAAAAATAAGAGAGAAATACAAACTCACATTAAATTAAAATAGATCATTTAAATTTTGTAAGCAGTACAAAGATAGATTTTGTAGTATGCACACACACATATATATATATATATATATAGTATAATATACTAAATATAGACATATTGTATATTCTACAAAACAAAGGATTGGAAATAATACATTTGATAACCTTAAACACCAACCAAAATATAAGTAAAGTCTAAAAAGTCGATTGACCAATATATATATATATATATGTATATATATTCATCAATTGTGACTTTTTAGTCTTTTACTTAGGGTTTCTATCTTTTAGCTTTGTGGGTTGTATAATTTTGTGTTAATATTTTATTTCATTTTATTATTCTATATATATAGTATTATTATATTATATATAGATTAACCACAGAGAGATTTGTTTCTACACAAATTTTCACTTTAAATTAATTGTATTGGCCCAAATCTTTGGAATATATTGGATAGAAGTACTAAGTGAGGGAGTGAGAATTAAAGTCGCACTATTCAGCTATTCGAGGGCTTTTAGAAGTACTTAACTCTATGTTAATGAAAAGGCTACTTACTTAGAAAATACCGTCGAAAATATCTGACATTAAACCAAGAACACTTACACAACATATATATATAGTGTGCTTCAGCTTCTTTCAGGATATAATTAATTTGTGGCTGTAAGAATATGTTGAGAACATAATTGTAAACCAGAAGTAATATAACTCGTATCGTATTGCTTACATATCCAATAATTTAATAACGCATTCTTCTTTCTTACATCACTCTCATAAGGAACATGAAGAAACCCCATGGTATTGGTGACCATTTTCATCAACTGAATCTCGCTTAAGGGACAGGAGTGACATTTCGGATGGCATAAAAAGTTTCCTTCGCATAACTCGAAACTCCTGGAGAATATCACTTATTTAAACGTGTAGCCGAACCGTCATTACTCATAATAATCTGGATATATGCTTTTCACACAGCCGAAATATATTCGACTCCATTTAGCTAATTCCTACCTTACCAAATTGTAGTAATCTTAGTAATGATAACGTGGCTTCCATTAATTTCTCGAAATTTTAATGTTTTCTGTTTTGAGGCTGGAAAAATATTTGTAGATATAAAATTAATTTAGCAACAAATGCCAAGCGAATTTTCTTGTCTATAGACTGAATTATTAATTTACATTCAATATTCATAATTTTTAATCTCTTCATACTTATTACATGTTCTGTGAATAACATTAAATGAAAAAAAAAACCCCATTGGGATACATGTGACCAAATGTATCAAAATTTTGTGTCGGCAGTTGATTTTAAATTTTGAACTCCCCAGAAATCACAACAATTACTGCGGAATAAATTTTTAAAAAATGCCAATTTTAGTCACTTTTAGTGTTTAGTCTTTTAAACAAATAATTTTTTATAACCATTCGTAAAGTTTACTTCACCAAAATAATTACACGAAAAGGCGATAATTAAGGTATCCGACTAGGTTGAAAAAGTGTTTTTTAGATGTTTGATGTTTGGTGTTGTTTGAGCCTTTAAGGAAAAAAAATATATATAATTATTGAGAGAGAAGGACTAACACTTAACACTAGAGAGCTTTTTAAGTTGTTTTTATAGCATTTACTTATCTAACTTATAAAAATGTTTTTTTTATGCGTTTTTTGTAGAATAAAATTTTTACGATAATTTGCGCACGAAAAACATAATATCTCCAAAAGAATCATGCAATCAAATTCAATGAAATTTATAACACATATGCTATGGGCCTTTCAGAGTGTAACAAACTGCAGGTTTTAAGACACCTACATTTAATCACATTTTACAGCTATTTTTAGCTTACAACATACAGTAATTTTGATGAAAAATCAATAACATCAAATGTAAATACTAACTAAATATTTATTTCTTAAAATATTTTTTATTCTGCAATTTGTGACACTTCAGAGGGATCAAGAAGTATATCAATGAAACTAGAATCGATTATTTGCAAATTATTTTTATTTATGGCGTTTTTCTTAACTTTAAAAATTTTGTTAAAATTTCATAAAAATAATATTTTTTTCCAAAACAAAGGGGGTTACATGTTATTTATTTAATAATTATGACTTTTTAAGCCTATTTATGCCCTTAAAATAAAAAAAAATTATTTTGAAAATCAATTTTTGAAAAATTGATCTCCGAACCTATTCGGATACCTTAATAACTGTTTGCAGTAACGAATAATTCGTGAATAAAATGCATTGTAACGCATTTTAAGTATAAAATGCAAGCAATTTTTAAGTAAATTAAAACTTTATATTTTTGAGCAAATTTTCAATTATATATTGCGATACATTGTTTAAAAATTTTTCTTATCTTCGAAATTATCGTTATATGTAATTAAACGGATATCCTTTACGTGAAGGATTTTGAGGACCCATCAAGGAAAAAGAAGTGGGTTTTTGTTTATGACCGTAACGATGAACTATACATAATGCATAAAATAAAATTTTCCATCAGCGATATTTAGAGATATATATTCTTGTTTCATTTTTGAATATTTTATTACTTTAGGTTATTTAATCTACAAGTGGATAATAAATATCTGAAAATAAATTCAGACTGAATAACACTGGATTGAATTCAAAAGAAAGAAAAAATTGTCGTTATTTTTAAAACATGTGGAATTTATCTTACGAATATATATATATATATATATATATATGCATTTTTTATATATATTTTTAATATACAGCTAACATAGCTTTCATCGTAATTTTTTTGAAGCTATTTCGCACAAATAACTACATCCCTGAGTTGGTCGAGTAAAAGAAACAGATAATGACAATATTTATCTTTAATTTTTGCCGATTTCGATTACTTTTTAAAAATTAAATATTTTACAAAGCAATTTTTTTCTTAATATTCTGATACATTTTTTAAAAAAATACTTCAGGTATTTAGATGTTCTCATGAATTGGAATTATTTCAGATTGCAAATTATGATAAAATTAGCTGCTTAAAATCTACATTCCTTCAGTCATCAAGGAAATGACATTTTTTTCAATAATTTATTTAAGGATATTGAAATATTTGCAATTTTTAGAACTCACTAGATCGTTAGGGTTTGCACCAGTTCTGTGCAAGAATAACTGGAGGAATCTTATATAATTAGAAAAGCGTAAGAAGATATATTTTTCAAAGTTAAAAAGAAAGAAAAAAAACTAGAGGAGAACATTAATCATACAAAATATTAAAATCCGCCGTAATGTACGTCCTCCGATTAAATTCAGTAGATTTCACACTTTTTCAAAATATATTATAAGTTTTAAATTTTACCTTCTCCTCTCTGAGTCAGAAATAAAAACGAATATTACTTGCTACAAATTTAAAATTTTATTTTACACGGTTGAAAATTCTGAGATGAATTTGCTTTATGCTTTATTAATATTTGTTTATAGTATGATAATTTATATTTTATTTTTAGTTACGTATTTAGTTATTTTACATACTACCTAACTTTGATTTTATTAAAAAAAATCTAAAATGTTTATATCAGATTAAAGCCTTATATTTATCAGAAAATGTCCCTTTCTTAATGCTGTAAAAATTCATTATTTATTATAATTGATAACAGAGGAGACTTTACGTTTAATTTATGTGACTTTGAATAAGATATTCTATATTTTTCTCCTAAGCGAGGCGTGAAATTAATCATCTTCTTTCGGTAATTAATCTCAATGACTTCTTAAAGAGCTTAAATTTAATGATCTTCTGTATAATTACGATGATGTAGAATTTGATTATTGCTGTTAAATTAATGAATCGATTTTCTTAAACTTCTAGAAACTATAAGGGCCACTCAAATTAAAAGTTTACACATGCAACTGTCAGAATGACTACAGCTATAGCAGCGCCACCGAACATAGATATACTGGGAGGTAGGAGGTGTATATCGCATACGATGTGTAATAATGAAACTTGTTCGTTGTAGAGAAAATGGATCAAAAGTAAAGTCGGGCTCTTCTCGAATGCGTTCTAATTAGAGCAATGCGTGGTTGGATGGTTTCTGATTGCGGA
This sequence comes from Trichonephila clavata, assembly GCA_019973975.1. Taxonomy (NCBI): domain Eukaryota; kingdom Metazoa; phylum Arthropoda; class Arachnida; order Araneae; family Nephilidae; genus Trichonephila; species Trichonephila clavata. Next base: position 9,488 of record BMAO01003540.1, read on the forward strand.
AGGTGAGCTGGATGCGGACAGCTATCAGCGAATGAGGGAAGTCTATGGCGAGCACTACTTAGTTCGGACAATTAATGCAAAAGTTTCCGAGGAAGGTGGCAAACGATATAAGATCTTCATGACAATGGCAGTCCAAACGTCTCCTGTGAAAACCAGACATTCTTAAAAATATTTCTTTGAAAAATGTTATAACACCAGCCACACAGTCCAGATTTGTCTCCCTTAAAGCTTTCACACTTTTTTCCAGTTTCGATATCATTTCGTTTCCATTCGGACGATGAGAAGAAGGAAACTGTGCAGGACTTCGCCAAGAATCAACCACAATCTTTCTACAGCGAAAGTATAGGTGAACTGTCCAAACGATGGGACCTGCAATACAACGTCCATGAGACTTCATTTGATTATAAATAAAAAGTATTCTTTTTATTCAACCTGTCCACTTTTCATTTGGGCAACCTAACTATTCCTTTAAAAAAACATAGTAATTTCAGATGCTGCACAAAAAAGTTATGTATGAAAAATTTAAATTTCCTGCAAAAGTACTTCATAAAGTATTTAAATCTATAAAGAAGTTTTTCTAAATAAATATTACTTTGAATTAAAATACATCGGTAGTACAGGAAATATATACACGGGGAGAAAAAGCCGATGATACATAATGAATATAACTTGAATACGACTCATAATTTAATCAGATAACTTGAGAAGGTAGTCATGGCCCTGGTAGAATATTGGTTATGAACAGGACAATGTGGGTGGCATGTCACGTGTTTGAGCCCTGGTGCCACTTTAGACAGACCGTGTAGAGGGGGTGCCAGCTCAAGTGTTATACTCGTCCCTAATAGCTCTCGAAATGCTTAATAATGTGACGTTAATATAACTCTTATTCTGTCGGTGAGAAAATAGTCACAAAATTCGGTTTGTAGATAAGAAACAAGACATTATCAAACGTGTCCATCCTAAATAAACATTGGTTTTGATTTGATTTTAATTTACGTTGATCTCTGGAACAACATAAGGGCTATTTGCAACGGCCCTCATGATTTTGAGCCATGATCAAGTGTTGAGAATGACAAATGAGCTGGCACCCCATACTGTCTAAATTTCCACAAAACACCAACGGGAGAATTTTGAACCTCGAAAGGTTTAATCCAACGTTTCTCAAACTGTGGGGCAAATCCCCCTTTGGGGATGTGATAACTGTACAAGGGGGGGGCGAGCATTTAGAAAAGTCTAAAAGAAAATATTATATTAAAAAAATTACTAATTTACCGAAAGTAAACAGAATCCATTCTCACATAATTCAAAATAAAATGCGCATTTACACTGATATAATATACTTATAAATGTATTAATACACTATATATTTGATAATTTAACAGTACTAAGTTAAGAACAAGTTTAATAATTGCCATAATCCCATGGTCTTGCCATATATAAAATTATGTACGAAAAAGGAACACTTATCTTGATAATTCTAGGGTTTATAATTAAACCCTTAACTGCGGATTAAAAGTTACCCAATTCCCTCCCAGTGCCACCGGATACACTGTAAAGATGATTTTATTCCATTCAAAAGCCTTCGCAATAATTTTATGTATAGCTGTGCACAGAAAAGATCGCTCTTCGGAAAAACGTATACACACGTACTGGGAAAATAACGCTTTGGCTGAATGAGACGTTTATATACGCCGGTGGTGCTTAAGAGGCCTGAACTGGTATGTGTATACGTCAAGTGTATTTTAATTCAATACAGTGTTAATCTACACTAATGGTGTTTTGGGGCAGAGCGATTCTAATCACTCCTCAACAAATCTATAAGCGCAAATTTAAGACCCTTGCCTCTAAACAACTGTAGCCACTAAATATATTGCGGATTGCTAATGTTAAATTGAGTTTTCATCTCATGTGGTGTGGAATTTCGGAGAATGAGATGTCTTTTCATTAGACATCTTGGGCATGTGCCTATAACTCAAAATTCTATAATCAATCGCCGATATCGATATGAATACAATTTAGGCACTAACTAATGTATAATAGGTTATTTGTTGTTAAACCATACATATTAAAAATTATGAATATTAATATATGAGTCGTTTTCATTGAGAAATGTGTAAGTCCATTTTATATTATTTGGAGATATTTACCACTTTCAAAGCAATTATATGTGTAACTTCATCAACGACGTAAATTTATATTAACAACATGATCAAAATTTTGAAGGATTGTCTGAAAAACTGTTCATAGATAAAAAAAAAATAATTAAAAAACTTACAGCAGATTGCTTTTGACAATTCACTAACTTTTTGGGGAGAATGAACGTAAACCATTTTCGAAGAAAACAGCACATCTCTGTATATATAAATGGATGTTTGTATATATGACCTCGCTTCACTCCATCATTATGAAAATTGGCATGTAAATTCTTTTTTTTTTCTGGAGAAGATTATTGAGCAATTCTCATTGTTGCAGCTCGTCACCAGATGACGCTACAGAATATCAACTTCTGCACCGTTCAGTCTATCGCCAAGTTGTCAACATGGTCACCAAAAATGATGCCAACTTGTCTCTATTGCCAACATTTCTCTATGCGTTTCCATTAAATCGCTGTTATAGACAGTAATATTAAAGTATTACATATTCGGATATAAATTATGGACACTGTTTTAAGCATTCATTACACAAAATTGGTAACAATATGTTACTTTTGCTGAGCAGAACTCAGCTTAGGTTTCCAAAATTCGACCGACAAGGGAGATAAATAAAAAAAAAATCAGCTATTACACCTACAGACTTAAAATTTAACAAATATGATTTTTTGTCCAGCTGAGATGTGCAAAAAGCTTTTCTTTGTGTAATTTGCAATTCACGTAAAATTACTGATTAATAACTTATTTATCCTTTAATTGGTATTGTTTAATTTTTCAATTCACCCGTGCGAAGAACGGGCATACCAGCTAGTTGATATATAATTATTGTATTATTTAATTTGTACAAAATCATTAGATTAATCAAAATTTATGGAATCATCAATTTAAAATTCTTTGAAGGTAAATTAAATTCAGTATACATTTTTATCCTGTCCAACTCTTTCCGGTTTAAATAAATGAGAATGATTTATTTTTCAACCCACTTTTTCAAACTAAAAACTTTTTCAACATTTCGAAACATTTTGTTACATCCATAAGTAAAAGCAATTAATATTATCACTTTTATTCTCGAGAGTGCTGTTCTAAACTGCTATAGTTTATTATTAATAGTTAATTTTATAAAAAAAAATAGAAAATTAAATTTATGGAATTATAGGTGAAAAATTGCTATAAGGATAATTAAATTTATTTTACATTCCCATACAGTACAGTTTTCTCAGATTTAATAAAATGAGGAAGATTTTTTTTTCTAAAAACATTTTCAATATAACAACATTTTCCATAGTTTAAAAAAGATGAGAAAATTTTTTTTTGCAACAATCCTAAATAAAAAATACCAATCAGTATTAATAATTTTATTCATAAGGGAGCTGTCCTTGTGCAATCAAGGTGTAAGTTATCAGCAAAAAAAAATTCTTATAGAACTCTAAATCAAAAGTTTTCATTAGATAAAGATATACGATACCCATAAAAATAAATATACAAATCCTAAATTATACTTAACCAAAAACCCAATTTAACGTAGGAGACACTCAATTCTTTTGCTTTGAAAATTCTTCATTTTCGAACGTCGTTTTCTATTAGATGAAACCTCCCTATACATAAAAAAGGAAAATCCTTAATGGATTCTAAGTCGAGAAGTTTATCTAGCAATTTATTTTGCACACCCGCGATTGTTTTATTTGTGGGATATCAGGAAATTAAAGAATCAGCTCCGCGGAGCCACCTGCACCAAAAGGAAAGTCTGGCGACTCCTTTAATTAAGTTCCTGTTGCGATTCCTGTTGGGTAAAAGATTTTTCTTAGGAACTTTTCGCTCGGTTCAGAATCGAAGAAATATATTCCTTAATTAAAATTTGACTCCGGCAGCAGTCGTTTTATTTAAGTGTACAAGTTCCGTTGCAGAAGGCAGTTTAAATCAACGGGAAGAGTTCGGATCTTGTATTTTGGTAAGCAGCTGTGAAATCGTATGTCAATACTTGAATTATGATTTAGAGTCAATTCTAATGAAGAAAATACACATAAAAGAGAAACGAAACAACAAAAAGAGATAAATGCTTCAATACTTTCCAAGCTGTTTTTACAAAGATAAATTTGAAGTGAGAGTGAGTCATAAATGTAAAATATTTTTAAAATGTGATTTTATTGTTTTCTTAATTGTATCGGGCTTTATAAGATTCGTTTATATTTTCTTGTTGGAATTGTTCTAAATACAATTTTAATTTGAATATTAACTGCCATATTATACTAAAAACAAAATTAATAGGTCAGTTTTAATCACAAGAGCATATGAGAAGTGAATTTATCTGTAAACAATAGAGTAAATAAATATTTAATAAAAAGTATCGTGGAAATGTTTTGGAGTAGTTAAATATTCAATATTCAATTTATGAAAATATAATTTATTTATTTTAAAAATGCCACACACTACAATCACCCCTTTGCCATTAGTGCACGTGCTCTCCAATATTTTTCGACTATTGAATTAAGACTAAATAGTGCATGGCTCTAATAACACTAATATGCTCAGCGGTCATAGGCTGACCAGAGTCAGACAGAGTGCAGTCCGGTGTTTTGGAGATACAAAATATAATTTATAATCCCATGAAATTATACGTTGGTAAATCACAATCACATACAAAACCTTACTGCAATTATTTTCCTTCTTTGCAATCATAAAATCACCGTTAAATGGTCCAACTCAAATCTTAAAGAGTAATGTATTTTGTATAAAAGGATGGGGAAGCAAATGAAGAATACCATGACGTATACAGGGAGGGGGCTCAATCCTCCCTTTCACCAGTGGTCAGCAAACTTTTGGAGATGAGATCCAAATTGTGAGTGAAATAAGATAACTAAGGTATCAAAAAGACATTTACATAAGAAAAACACTTTTTACAAAGGACCGCATGCAAGCGAGCTGGAGGGGAAGGGAAACCTATGGTAGCAGTAGCAATCTAATTGATAATTTATATAATATTTAACCCCTTTAGCGGTTTGCCCGTACAACATCCGGGCTATCATAATATGGCCACAGCAGGTTTGCCCGTAAGCTGTATGGGCACTGATATTTTTTTCAGTCTTTGATGTGGAAGTATTTTTAATTTTTATGGTGCATTATTTAGTGCTAGTGTTTTGAAAATTTGATGTAATTTGTCTATGGTACTGAAGTCCGGCATTTTTTTTGGTGAAGGCTTCAATTAGTATAGCGTATAGTTATATACAATAAAAAATGTGCCTTTTTTGAAGCATTTTGGGTAAAAAATTTGACCACTTAAGAGATTAAATAGTCTTACATAGAGAAACATTTTCATTCTTCTTCCAAAAGTAAGGGACATATAGGGTATTTTATTTCTGTGTTTCAGTGCAAGACCCACCATTATAGAAATATCATAATTAATTTTCAATAATCATGTAAAAGTATTCCTACCAATAATGCCGAACGTGTTTTGTTCTGGAATTTCATGTTTACATTCATAATTAAAATCGACTTTAATTAAGTTCCTGCATATAAAAAAGTCCTTTCACAGCAGTATTTATAATAACTTTTAAGCATGTCATAAAGTGCGGAATGTTTTTGTCGCTTATGTTGGAGGTTTGTGTGTGTCACTTGCCCACATTCAAGAAGGTTCCTTAACTCATGTAGGCAATTAAGCAAACGTTACAAAAAACCACTTAGATGAGTGTCTTCCCCATGTGGCATTTCTACCTATGAATTTGACTTTTATTGATTTAAAGCTAAGTTTAATATATTTTCACTATTTTTTAATATACTTTGTCAATGGAAAACAATTTAATACAGAACTCTTAAGTCATTTGCATGTTTAGTTGTAGAAGGAAATAAGGTAAATATTTTCAATAGAGAATTATAAAGGAGAAAAGGGGAAAGGGAATAATAATGATTTTTAGTAGATATAAATATATTTTTAATGATCCACACTTTTAGAAATCTGAAGAGCCGCAACCATCTTTACAAAGACACTTGTGCGACTCGTGAGCCGCATTTACTCATCCCTGCTATAGATCAACACGTTTTAAATTGTACTATAGAGTGGTTATTCCCTAAGTAATGTATATAGGCGCCAAAGGGTCTATGCAAGGACCTGCAAGGAGTCCACGTCTGTGAAAAAAGAATTTGGGGGTCCATGAGGTGTAAATAGAGTTCTACGATAGTGGTTTTTGTTAAATTAGATCGTGACATTAATTATGAAAGAAAATTTAGTCGAGTGGAAACCAGATTAACCTATTTAATAGATTTATTTACTAATCTTAATGAAGATAATTTGCAGTTTCAAGTAACAGAAAACAATTTATTAAAACAAGTATCATCATTTCAGCGTTTCTTGCCAGAATTAATCTAAAATAGAATAATTTTTGACGTCGCGAATTTTCCCAGTACTTTGTCACAGGCAATCTGTCAGGAAGTTTTAACCTACGTTCAACATTTAAATGCCCATTCTTAAGGTTTTGAAACTGGGTTTGAGAATGCTTTGACTATGGTAATACCAAAGTAAGCAATGAATTTATACGGTTACATTGAAAAAAAAACCCTGTCATATTGCAATAGGAGCTGATTGAAATAGGCACTAACGAAGATCTACAAGTAAAGTTTAGAAGCAGATGACAGCAATTTTGGCTTTAAAAAGGTATATCTATTATTTGTCCTGAATTATGGAATATCTTGAGAAAATTTTAATTCCTTTTGCCAAGTGAAAAGGAGTTTTGGCGCAATTACAAAAAAAAAAAAAAAAAAAAAAAAAGAACTTCTTTAAAACAATAAAAGTAAGAAAAAATAAGCTGAACCTACTAACCAAAAAAGATATAGGGTTGAATCGTCCGCGTCACTTGACCATGGTTCAAAATTACGCGGACCGTCCCGAAAAGCCATCGTGTAGCTGAACAGTGGGACGTTAATATTCACTCACTCACACTCACACCAAATGTTGAAAATTTGTTATTGGAATACCAGATTCGTCCCTCCCAATGCAAGTATTTGTTTTTTTCCTCAGTTATTTTTTGTAACTGTTATTTCATGTATTAATTAAATTTTAATTTAATATGTTTCTTAAGTTTGAAACATTGTACTTCACTGCAGTAATAAATTGAAATTTTTTAAAGTAAATATATATATAGCTCTATACCAGTTGTCAAAAAGACATTTAAGATGATAAATTTGCAAAAATTCAATATTAGGCAAGTAGGGGTATACCCAGAGCCTAAATACATGGCAAGTGTTTATGAGACAAAAAAAAGTTTGGGAAACTCGGCCATAGAGCTTACCCCTGGATTCTTTCATCTACATGTTTTTTTAATGCGAACCCTCCATAAGAAAGGTATGCGTACACCAATGTGTGCCTATACTACAGATATCCGTTGACTCTGAAAGAAGGATCGAAAATCTACATTTCACTAAAATGTCAGAAACGAAGTCAAGTACTTTGATTTTGTGGAATTCTCGACAAGAGGTCTTACGGTCACTTAAAGATTTACCAAATGTTTTCGTTACATGGACTACCCATTCGCAAAGCTGAAAACGATGTTGGTGAAATTTACTCAGCTTTCAGTGCCAGAAACACTGAATAAAAATGAACAAAAAGTTACGATGAGACACTTGCATTCGGTTATCAAAGGCGAAAAAATTATTAAATATCTCACACACGAGCAGAGATTATTTGGTCTTTATACGTATATTAAGCATGCTAAATACAAATAAAAGGTATTTATGCTTTTTGTGATTTTTAAATCATTCTGCAAATAATTTTTTTATTGGAAAAAATCACAGGAAGAAAATTTATTATTGCCTAATACAAAGTATCTATGAGAGTTTTATACTTTTAATTTCATCAAATGTTGAGCTAAAAAATAGACATTGAAATTAAACATGAAAATATGTATATACATTTGCAGGAATGTAAAAAAACAAGTACGTAATTTTCTAATGTCATGTTTAAAAGAAATGTAATATATATATATATATATATATATATATATATTTCATATTTTTGAGTAAGTCATATAAGAAATACCTAATAAGTCAATTGTTGCTTTCATTTATTTTGTAAAGAGTTCTTGGGCATTAGTACAAAAATAACTCTCTCTCTCTCTCTGTTTCTAGATTATTTTTTTACTATAAAAATGCACACTACATATAGTTTTAATACTATACTCCATATTTTATTAAGTAAATGAATATTCGTGGATTTATCTTGATTATTGACGGCATATGTACTGAAGAGGGTTTCTCTAACAATAATAGGAAGAATAAAGAATCGTGAATGTTATAGAACGTACTTACCACTGCAATACCTTTCTCAAGTGTTTTCAGTTAATATGAAAAATTACATTTATCAACATCTCTATTGGCTTTTTTTTCGATTTAAAATTGAAACATAAGCATTTATCCTTTAAGAGTTCAATATTTTTAAGAAGAAATTTAACATACTATTATTTTCAATAAGTTTGCTTCTTGAAACTTTAAAATATAGATGTAATGGAGAATATACTTTAAAGGAAATCATCCATTCATGTCATATTTATTCAAAACACGATATTAGGAAAAATGAATTGTATTATAAACAATCAAAACCCCATGCAGTTTTCTAAAACACATACAAATATTTTTAAATTAATTTAAAACTATTGCTTTTTGGCAAAAATCCAACGATAAGAGTGATAGGAGATGCTTTGAAATCAATATTCTCTATCGCCCTTCATGTGAGATCTGCAAACATAGGAAGGATAGAAATATCTGTCTGGCATATTCAAAAACTAAACACTGTTGCCAAATATATTGCTAATTTCATAAATATCATCTAATTGTTAATAAAAAACTAAGAAAAGTTATGTTTACAATTAATTAAATTTGCTTTATGAAGTTACTACTTTTTAAAAAATATGTGTGCTAAGAATATGATTATGCTTTCACATAACATTAATAACTTTCGAGGTAAGACGTTTTAATGGAAAACAAAGCAAAGTAAATGCATTCAGAATTTCAATTGTTTAAGTACAATATATATATATATATATATATACTACTGATTAACTAGTAGTAAAAATTTTTAAAAAAATATTATTGACTTATTTATTTTCTTATTGGCTGATTTCAAATAACATCATGCATTTTAGGAAAGTAATGATTAGCAAATCTTCATTTTTTCGAAATCAAGAAAAATGTGTTTATTTTGTGAGTTTAAAATTATTTTTAAAATTAAAGTTGTTTGTACTAAAGACGCACACACGTTTATATTATTTAATTCATAATATATAAAATAATTTTGTGTTACAATAAATCATACGACTACGTTCGAAACCATGATTTTGAAAAAAGCGTACACATGAATACATTTTTTTGATATTTAGTGTCACTTGAATTAGAATATTCGTATACAACTATTTTATGCATATTATTAAAAGAAAAAAATATTTAAATACAATTTGGCGACAAAAAAAAGAAAAAAGAATAACATACTTTCTAAGCATTCTCGTTTTGTGAAAAATGCTTATTTAATAACAATATTTTACCGATATATAGTTATGTTTTATCTACAGGGTCTAAACTACGACTTTCGAAAGGTGTAATTTAGATGTGGACTTATTCAGATTTGAATGATTCAGGGTAAAGAAATTTAAATTAAGGGCAGTCAGTAGGGTAAAAATCATGAAATGATCGATTTTGATATTTCTGAAATCAGTATTTCATTACCTATCTAGGGATATAACATATATGCCAGATTTCCAGTTAAAAGTATATCAAAATGAATTTTAAAAAATCATCAACTGGCGGGCCATGCCCCCTTTTGACAGATATTTGCCTTTTAAATATCCTGAAACAATTGCAAAGCTTTTTTGTTTATTCATACACAATTTACTCTAGATAACGGTGTAACTGTGAAGAATTGAGCGGGAATTATTATTTTAATAGTTGGTATGCTAAATTTATAATTTATATATAATGAAGAAAAATTCATTTTTTTTGGATAATTCATTATGACAAGGTAAGATTTTTTCTTCTTTTTTTAAAATTACTGTTTTTAAAATTATGTTATAAGTTTAACAGAACACCTTCGAAGCAAATTTTCCGAATAAACCTGAATTTTGACTGTTAATGCATATTTTATAACCTTATGAGTCTTTAAAATCAGAAAAACACCCAAGTAAAGTCTTATTAGTGTAGATTTTTACTGCAGCAGGGGTAATTCAGTGATGATAAATAAAAGTTTGTGTTTTTTTTGAAAAGAGAAACTAATATTTTTTGTATGGTAAAATATCGCACTTTAGGCTATGGATATATAAATGTTTCTTTAGTGAACAGACAAGTTTTTAAACTTAAATATTCAAAAGTTTCTGAATGAATTGTGCATTCGGATGTGCAATATCATTTGTCGTTGCAAGAAGCTGGTTAAATACATAAAAATACATAAATATCAAGTTTAAAAACATAAAAACAGTTTTATTTGGGCTGTTTAAGAAATCATTTGACCAGTTTAGAGATACTTTTGAAATTTAAAAGTTTTAGAAACTTATGTTTGCATGTGATCACACAAAAACACTGATAAAAACTTTCGAAATGACGTGAAATCATGTTTTCTAAAATGCACACCAAAATCATATAGATAAGTTTTTTCACAATATATTTATGATGATATATGTTCTACTTTATTATTTGTAATGTATATGTACATAAATGCTAAAAATTCTTCAAAAATTTATACAGATTTTGTGATAATACATAGATGTAAATTTTACTAAATATCTCGTTAAACAAAACTGAAAAATGCTATTAATGTATTTTCTGAAATTTTAAAACTTTTTTCTATAATATTTTATTTAAAATATATTGATTTGATGCTAATGTTGAACAAAATGTGGCAAATACATGTGATAATTCGTAATTTTTGAGAAAAGTGACATTTCATGTTAAAAACGCATTTTTTCAAAAGTTTATTTTTTAAAAAAGAATGTGCTTATTTCTCAGAAGATAATAAAAGGATGCTTAAAAAATTTCAATGAAACATAACTGATATAAAATTATATATACTGAAGTGAGCCTTTATAAATTTTCCAAAAATATTTTAACGTACAGCATTTATCGTAGAAAAAAATGAAAATTTTCAAGAAATTCATAGTAATATTTTTATGTTGCATGGTTTTGAAAAAACTTAACAATATATTTGAAATATCTCACTTCAGCATAAATATTAAAGTCTAATTAATATTCAGACTAAATCAGAAGTCTTAATATTTAACAGTTTCCGGGAAAAAGTACACATATATATGTAATGATATGGGATGATTTTTGGCGTTGCCTGTAAATCTTGTTATACACATACAATTACATAAATTTCATGTTTAAAAACATAAAAACAGTTTTCTTGTTGTTTTGGATATCATTTATGTAATATTTAAAGACACTTTTTAATTCTGATACTTTAAGAAATTGTGTTTACATGTGAATATACAAGGCACTAATGAAACTTTTCGAAATGTCATATATTCATGTATTACTTACTGCCTTATAAAGATTATATTTTGTAATTTGTGTCTTCTTTTACAATAAATTTATTGTATTCATAAACTGGAAATTTTTATTTTACATTTCATATATATTGTGTATATTGAAGTGAAATGTTTGAGATATTCCTCAGACATTTAGCTAAAAAGTAGATGTCGTAACATAGAAAAGGAAAATTTTTATAAAATTCATTATTCTACTGTGCAAAAATTTCATTTTTAAATAGGCTGATCAATTTTTTAAAAAAATTCATTTCTGTATAAAGATAAATGTTTATTTAATGCACACACAAATTTTTAAGCTGTGTGTTCAATGGTTTCTTAGTAAAAGGTACATAAATATATCCCAAAATGCAATGCCATTTTTCGTTACACGAAACTTGGTACATACCAAAACATACACAAATTTCATGTTTAAAAACGTAAAATCAGTTTTCTTGTTGTTCTTTTGGATACCATTTATGCAATATTTTAAGAATCCTTTTAATTCTGATACTTTAAGAGATTGTGTTTACATGTGAATTTATAAAACACTAATGAAATTTTTCGAAATGTCGTATAATGATGTATTACCAAAGTCATATTTTCATGTATTGACACATTTTCACATGGTACTTATGATTTATAATCACAATAATGTATCGAAACAGAAAATACTTCAAAAATGGATGCATAATTTGAGAAAAATGATGTAAATGCTGTAAAATATCTCGATAGATTAAAAGTGAAAAATGCTATATATGCATTTTCTGAGAAATCTAAGTAAAAGAAATAAGTAAAAAGTCTTAAATGTTATTGAGAATAAGCTAATATTTAAAATAATAGTGCAAATACAGATTGTAATTCATAATTTTTTTGATGAAGTGACATTTTATAATAAAAATGCAATTATCTCAAAATGGTGTTTTTAAAAATTCGTGTACCTTTTTCTCAGAACCTATTCAACGAAAGCACTTTCAATCCTCACTGAATATTACTGATATCTAACTATATATATTGAACGGGAGCTTTTATTAATATTCCCATAATATTTTTGTGAAAGTCAGTTATCGTGAAAAAAATGACATTTTTCCACAAATTCATAGTGATACTGTTGTGATGAATGTTTTTGAAAAAACTAAACAATATATTCGAAAAAGTTTCCAAACATTTTAAATAAAAAAGTCTAATTAATATACAGAAAATTTTTTAAGTCAGTACATTTAATAGTTTCTGAGAATAAGGTACATAAAAATGCTCAATTTGATATTAGCGGGATAGGGGGTATCGACTATTCTTTAAAAAACAAAAACCGAAGTAATTATATTTTAATTGATAATAACTTTGAAAAAAATGTGAATTTTCAAAAATTCTAGTTCATGCTCTTTAGAGAAGTCTTATAAGTTCACAGGCAAAATATTATTAATATGCCGTATTTACTCGAATCTAAGCCACTATCGATTCTAAGCTGCACCCCAAATTCTCTACACGTTTTTTATGAAAAATAAAAAAGAACGCGTAAAATGTTAATTGATATCCGATCGCTTAGAAATTTAACTAAAATATTAGTGAGAAATAATAATAAGTTAATAATTTATTTTAACAGTATTAAAAACTTTCAAATACATACAGGAATCTATTACTACTCCAACCGTCAGTAGGATGTTTCGAAAATGATAGGTCAGTCCCACTGGCATTGCTGACCTCTGAATTGGTGCCAGCGTTGCCTTTTTCCTCACACGGTGTCGTCTTCCTCGCCAACCAATGCATTTGTTATACAATTTTTTTGAAAAAGAATTTTTTTTGAAGAATGTTAAGGAATTATTTAAGACTGTTATATATTTACAAGAAAATTACATCATTTTGCTTACGCCATCAACGTATATTTGTTTCATTTTTCAAATTCTCAGTGACCACCGCTCTCTTTTCGATTTTTCAAAATATAAAATTGCCTTCCTTTTCCCACTTACGTCATAGAGAAGTCGTCTTAATGCTATTGCCGATATCTAAAGGTATACAAAAAAATTTCTTAACTATGAGCATAGAACGATGTCAAGTAATAACTGAATACAGGATATAAACTGCGGAATGGGATAGGTCATCGATGCAAGTAGCCATAATAGGCGGCTATACTTTTCCTTCCGAAAGGAATACATTTACATTCTAATAATATTATTAAAAACATTGTATATGAATATTCTGATTCAAATGACTCAGTGCTTCTGAACTTTCAATATTTTCGACTCAGTATTCAATCATAATTTTCATCCATACAATAACAATGTATTGAATTCAATCATACTGTACTTTGACACTAAAGCTAAAGCACTACATTAACAATTTAAGTGTCACTGACGTATATAAACGTCTCGCTCTGAAAAAGATTTTATTGCCCTAGACGTATATGTACGTCTTTAGAAAGTACTATCTTTACTGTAAACCGCCATGCATAAAATTATTCCGAAGGCTTTAGACTGTAGTAAAAGGATATTGACAGTGTTTGCGAAGTATTTACTTATTTCAGAGGACTTGTATATATATTCCTCACCCCCCCCCCAATACATCCCATACGCACGACTACATGGTAAACAGTGTCATTGGAGTGCGAATTGTATAAATTTTAATACGTAGTTAAGGGATTAATTATAAATCGTACAAATTATAAAGATAAGTGTTAATTTTTGTATGTAATTTTATATATGCTGTGTGGTGGATAAGATCATGATACAATGGTTTTTGGTATAAACTTGTAATGAACTTAGTATTGTTAAATTTATTATAAAATACATTGAGCAGTACTGATATATTATATAAATGTAAATGTGTATTTTATCTTTTTTATACCAGTATGTATTTTGTTTGCTTATTTTCAGTAAATTAATTTTTTTAAAATAATAATCTTTTTTTTTGTGTCTTTTTTTCAATATGCTTGCCCCCTCCTTTGAAGAGTTTTCGCACCCCCTA
>BMAO01003541.1:0-44316 GCA_019973975.1 Trichonephila clavata
TTTGGTATACAAATTGTATTAGTAGTGGCAGACAATAGAAGGGAAAAATAAGAATAATTGCTAAGGTTATTGGACTGGATTAGCTGAAAAGCAATTCTAGTTCCTTATTTATAACTTAATAGTTAATTGCTCAAAAATTTAAAAAAAATAAATTAGTCATTCTAATTTTATGATAATGGAACGTGATTTGAACTTAAAAATGCAATACAAATTCTCCTTTTATGAAATATGTTATTTTTTCAGTTTTTTTTCTTCCTCTTTTGCTTTAACACAGTCTAATTTTCAAAACCCAGCAGCTCTTAGCTCTACTGTAAAATACAAAATAAAGACACTTGAAGAAAAAAATAAGAATTTTTTTTCCTTCGCTAAATGCTAGAAAAAAAGAGAGAAAAAAATCCCAAAGCGACCATGTATCTTTTCTCTCTCGCTCGCTCGTAATTCCTTTGTTAAATACCATATTTGCTCACACATTCCACCTCTTTCCCGTATCCACTCAACTTTCTAGTCTTCCTCTCTTTCTCTATGTAGCAAACATTACTCCTCTGAGATATAAAGATCCCCAAGGTACACTTCAGTTGACAGCCACAACGCAAAATAACCAGGATAGAAAGAAGGAGAAAAAAAATATCGGTTACTTTCCCTGAGGCTTTTAAAAAGAAATGCGAAAATAATAAAGAAGTGGCATGGCCTCTCTGCGCGGCTTGGATTCAATTTCTCACCCCTTGTTTAAGTTCCTGCTTTCTGAAGTGGTCTCACCGCGCCGGGGAAGCACAAAAGAAGGTCTTTGTAGACAAAATCCCATTAAAAAAATCGCTTGAGGTCTTTCTAAAAGCTCGAAGGCCGTCTCTGGGAAGAAAAAAAAAGTGACGATGAAAATCTTTTTATTCCCACTTTTAGCTTTTGTTTTGGCATCACTTTCTTCTCTTACATATTTTTTGGTGGGTGTTTTTGTACCCTTGATGAAGAAGGTTTGTTGTGAGCTTGTGATTATATCGTGAGAGACGAATGTTAAAGAAATGTGGCAGTGAATCTATGAAAAGATAAATTGCTCCTCCATTGTGATACCCGACGTCGTTAAGGAGATGGATCGTTTCTAATACACTGTGATTGAATTTATCATTTCTTATCTTTTTGTATGGAATCACACGCAATCTTGTTTATCCCGATACCAAACTCTTATCTTGAATCAAATCCAGAATCAGTATTTACATTCAGAAAAAGAAATAAATAAATGGAGTAAGTTACATTTCGCTAATCTTTGCATTGTAACGATTTGAGAAAATGGAAAAGTAGCGGAGACTTAAGAAAATAAATTATTGATTTATTACGTTTGCAGCTATACATATTAATTACACTATTTACATTTAGTTACAAATTATTCAAACTGCGGAGTATTTAAATTCTATAGAATATGTTATTGGTGAAGGAAGGCAAACACAATGTCCCTTTTCGATTGTTTCAAACGGATTGTCTCTCCCCTCTTTTAGGGTGGGGGCGGTTTTTCTTACACCTGTCGGTAGGGGTTCTGCTCCCAGGTGGAATACAGCCGTTGGTTTTCTAACTGCCATCGGTTGTCTGAGGGATGTCAGATTAAGGAACCCCTCAATATTTTAGGGGTGAACGCGTTATGTTATATGCATAGGGAAGCCGCTCTTGGAGCTGCGAGGTGGGAAAACATCACAGCATCATCGTAATTAGAAAGTATAGACCTTTAACGTTTACTTCAATTTCTTAAGAATACATTATAGTATAATATAAATATAGTAATAAAGCAAACCTACTTTTCAGAACCAGACATGGTAAAAATATTTCACTACTCATTCCTACTTTAAAAGATCGATAGCTAATTTGTTAAGAGCTAATCTAATGTGCATGATAATTAGTTATTAACGTATTATACTGTCAACTACTTTTGCCAAATCAAAAGACGTCGTCAAATGCTGCCATCGTTATTGTTACTGTGTTCGAAAATGATCGGAAATGGTTTTCTCTAATTATCTTCGTATCGCGTTATTGGGCGGAGTCTTTTCGTATGACAAATTGGTTGACGGTACAACATGTAAGTACCGATAAATGTTGTTTCATTCACAGATTTTAGTTTCATAAATATGTGTATTCATACAAAAGTTTTGCTGTATAATCACTGTAGGGCAAGAACTATGTGTGTGTGGGAAAGAGAGAGAGAGAGAGAAACAGTGACCTTTCTATCATGATAACGCGTAACACGTGACAAAGCGTAAGATTCCAATAGCGTTGATCTACGAGTAAGTAACCGATAGCTCTCAAATTTATCTCACAGGAATTAAGATGCAAGGATCTTAAAAGTTTTGAGATCTGACCAAAAAACAAAGCGACATTTTTGTCCTGTTCCTCAAACTAATCTTGTACAGTATCAGTATCCAAAAGTATTGTAAAAATGAGCTATCCACAAAGTCTGTATTCTCTAACTCAAGTTTTCTTCCGTCTAGCCGAATTGACATTTTAAGCTAGAACAATATTTCAATACGAGAGAAAATCCCCACCGAATAACATATAAATAGTTGAAAAGCTAGAGGGTTGTAGGTTACAGTAGAATATTGAAGATGAGATTGTGGATGACAATTCCACAAATTGGTTCGTGTGAGTGGATTTGAAAGCCACAGCTTCTTGTTAACGCTTGAAATTCAGTTTTCCGCCTGCACTGAATCGTTAAAGTCAAGGAGTTGCATCTCGTTCAGATAAATAACAGAATTTTATATTCATTTTCTTTAGCTTGTCTTGTCTGCATACCACGCAGTCATTTCTAGTGTATGATTAATAAAAGTAACTTATTCACAATTATTGATTTTCATCATTTCGAATTTAATTCAATGGCTTCTCTCCACCCATGCTGTTGTGTCCACGGTAGCCTAGTGACCAAAGTAACGGACTCATGGCCCAATGCACGGAAAATCTTTCGAAACGTCCTCCCGTCGGTGTGGTGTGGTAGTTAGGAGAGGGGGTGTTAGCTCATCGTCCTCGTCACTTGACCATGGCTCAAAATTGCGAGGTCCGTCGCCGAAATCCCGCGTGTAGCAGAGCAGTGCGACGTTCATATTCATTCACTCACTCGTGCTGCTCTTGGAACCCCGAAAATTCTAATAATAAGCGTAATCTTTACCTCAACCAACATGAGGCGGAGGTCCTGCAACAGCATACCCTAAAAACGCTTCTGGTAATATCACATTACGTCCACTGTTTTGAAGTGTTGAAGCCAAGCAGGCTCTTGCATTCGGTCTGTTGCCGCTATAAACTCGAACTCACACACATCTGTACAATGCAACTTAAAATGGGATTCATCAGACCACATTACCTCTTTCAAGTTTTCTAATGAATTGTCGTTTGCACTGACAAAGCCCATAAAAGGCATAGAACGGAGACTCTGTGCTGAGAGATATTTTGAAAAGATACTTGTTTTAAGTCAGTTGCATTGTTATCGTCACCCCCCCCCCAATTAGGAAGATTATCAACTCCGCCACGTCATCCATCACTCAGTGAGGACTACTGTAAGCCCGTTCAAACTCAGTTTTCCTTGCCTGTTATTCCAGTCTTGATGCGCTTTTTCACTCTAAATGCTAAAGGACATTACATAAGTAAGATAATTTCCTTTTTCTTAACTCTCCTAATAACACCAGAGATCAAAAATCACCAAATCACATTTTATACATGTATTCCAAATCAATTCATTTCTAGATTTCCATTTCTGGAGTAAGCTTGTTTCTTTATTCTAATTCATACTTGTATAAGTAAACTGTTATATATATATATATATATATATACATACATAATCAAAATTTCTCTACAAGAGAGATGAATAAACATGATCAAACTGAAAAGAACTGAAATCGTAAGATAACCAGATAATAGATTTTAAATGGAAATATGAAACATTAAAAAATTGAGTTAAATATAAAAGCAGGGATGCTACAGTAATATAAACATTTCTGACTTAGGACAGATTAAATATAAAATAATTTATATAAAAGTGGGGTTGAACATGTTATGTGGCCAGCCAACCTTCCCCCATTCTGTTAATGATACTTAGCATAAACCTATTGAAAATAATGGAATATGTATATATATATATATATATATGGAAAAAATATTTTCTTAAAAAGATTAATGTGATTTATCAACGACCTGCAATTTACTACAGTACTATTAAAGAAATATACTATGGTAAAAGCATATTGTGAATTATTAAACAAAAATAAATTAATAAATATTTTTTACATAATAACAGTATTGATATAGCCAGAAAACTAAAATAATATCCATATGTAGAAGGTTCAAGAGTAAAAGTAGAGACAAAGATAAATTAGTATGTAAAATTAATAAACTAACGAATTGAAAGAAGACTAAATTTTCATTATTCTAAATAGTCTTATCAAGCATATTAAATATCTCATGTTTGTCCTTGAAAATGAAATAACTGTTATTGATGATACTTTAAAGCAGCGATTAATTTAACGATTGTTAAGTTTTTCATATTATTACATACAAATTCTTAATTTACGAATTTTATATAAAATATAATAAAACCAGTTATAGTAGAAATTTCGTGTTATGAGTTTTTAAAGTTACTCATCTTTTAAAAGCCATATATAATATTGAATACCACATTTTTTTATGAAACAATCTTATAAAAGTATTTACTTTTCTAATGTTTTTACTAATACTTGTTCCATTTTTAGTTAAAAAAAATAACAAAATTATCAAGTGTAACAAAAATATTATGTTAATTTTTAATTGTAGTAATGATTTAGTAATTCAAAGTTTGCCAGAGAATGTAAATGTTTAAGAGATATAGCAAACTTATTTAAGAAAGCATCCCTAATATGCAGTAACGAAAGTTTTGAAAATCATGAAAGAAATAATGTGTGTAAAGGTATGGATGTTAAGTTAAATATTATCTAATTTTAATAGCACTATTGAACAACATACTATTAGAAATTTAAATGAGTTTATTACAAAATCGACTGTTGAATATAGATTACTTTTAGAGGTCATTGAAAGATGTGTGAACTCTATTTTAAAAACCTTATTAAATTAAATTATAAAATTATATATATAATGTAGGTTATAAGAATATTAAATACATGGTTAAAGATTTGCACAAAGAATTTATTATTACTTGTATATAAACAAGGTAACTAGTAATTATTTCATTGTCTGTGAATGTTAGCATATTATTAAGTTCGTAAAGCATTTTCATAATAATAATTATTTTCATAAATCTAAGTTATGTGATTAAGAAACTACTAATCGTATTTTAACTTTTAAAAATAGCAAGATATAAACCAATATTTTTTTTAACATTGCTAAGTATATAGATACCAGAAATTAATTCCGCGTGGCCCCATAGCCCTACTGAGAGAAAAAACTGCCCTGTAGCGAACCATACTGCGTCTGTGACAGAAATTCGAGCTACAATTGGTACCACAGTGACACAACGAACTGTTAGAAATCTGTTACTTCAAGGACAGTTTTAAGTCAGGCACCCCTGTAGCGTGTGCTCCACTGACTTTAAGCTATTGCCATTTGCGACGCCAGTGGTGTCAAGTCAGACTTCATTGGAGGATGGAGTGGAGATCTGTTGTGTTTTCTGATGAAAGCAGGTGATGCCGTGTGTTGGTCAGAAGGAGGCCAGGGGAAAGCATACAACCAAACTGCTTGCGGTCTAGACACATTTTACCTACAGCTGGAGTCATGTTCTGAGGAGCAATTTCCTATGACAGCAAGAGCACTCTCTTGGTTATCCCAAACACACTGATTGTCATATTTCTTTCAATCTTGTAATTCAACCCATAGTACTGCCATTCATGAACAGCATTCAAGAGGGAGTTTTCCAACTGGATAACACTCTCCCTCACACTACTGTTGTAACGCAACGTGCTTTACCTTGCGCTGAAATGTTACCTTTCCATGCGTGATAACCAGATCGGTCTAAATTAAGCAAGTGTGGGATATTATTTAACGACAACTCCAGCATCATCCACAGCCAGCACTGGCCGTCCCAGTATTGACACAAGTACAACAAGCATGGAACTCCATACCACAAACTGACAGTCGGCACCTGTATAACACTATGCATGTACGCTTGGAGGCTTGCATTCAAAATTCTAGAGGTTATACCGGCTACTAATGTTTAAGTTTTGCATTTGAAATGAATTTTCTTGAGTTTAAATTAACCTGTAATCTTAAAAATTCAATAAATTAAAAGTGTTAATTAGACAATTGCATTGTCCGAAAATTTCATTACTTTACAATAATTTTTCCTTGTTGTTGGGAATTTTTTCCCCGTCAGTGTAGTTAAGCTAATTTTTATATCCCCATTTTCATGAAAAATAATATACTTATAATAGTTTTTATGTAAATAGTTTTCGGTAACAACAGGGAGCTTACACCTAAGGTTAATTTTTATCTCACCCTCTTAATATAACAAATACTAGCTTAAAACAGAATACCTGGATATAACTTTACATATTATTGAACATCACTTATTGTAGCAATATCTATATCAAAATTGTTGTAATAAATTTTAATATTCTTACCGTTCCATTTTGGAAAGTTTATTATTCATATATTAATTTATAGGAATATAATAATATTTGTAGCACGATCAGTATAATGTACTAAATGTAACGGTTTAAAAGGTAATGAGGATAAAAATATGAACTTAAAATATAATGATTAGAGCAGATTTTTTTACCTATTAAACTACTTGAAACACATTTATAAAAATTTAAATGTATGTCTAAATTTACTTCTTAATATTTATTAGTTGATTTACTTAATCATAATGCCACTACCAGTTAAATAGATTTGATAAAATTGTCTGATGTGAATGTACTATTTTAACTTTAGCGCTTTCCCATTCACAAAAAAATTTAATTTTCTACTCTGTTTTCATACTTTCTACATGCAACATGTTGATTTCATTAAAATAATGTATACAAAAGTGTGTTCGTACACTTACAATTTTCTATAAAATTTCATGTTTTCGACTAATAAAAATTGTATCGGAATTGTAATTTTTTTATACCTGCAGCTTGTTATTATTGAAATAACGTAATCAATTTTTAAATCAAAGCATAACTTATTTTGAAAATTTAATAATAAAAAACTAGTACTTAAAAATTACGCCGCGTAAGTCTTTATACAATTTTTAAAAAATCTCAACATAACTTTAAATATTGCATTTCTTTAGTAATTTAGTACTTAGTAGGATATCATTTAGTGTCTGCCACATCTTTTAAAAGTCTCGGTATAGATTTTATCAGTTAATTTCTGCATCGATATTCCTCCATTTTTCTGTGATTATTATTTTTACTTCACGTTTTGTTTTTATATGTCATGTTTTCTTACTTCAAATAAAATTTTAGTTTACTTAATTTCGTACTTTAAATTGAAATTTTTTATCAATTATGATTTACTGAGCTTAAATCAGGTGATTTAGGAAGTGTTTTTAGAATTTGGAGACAGTTATAGAAACACCAGAGGTGTACGTTGAAAGCAGTGCGCTTGGGGTCATTATATTGCTCAAAAATGAAGTTTCCAATACCCAAATTTTGGGCGTGTTTTTTATAATTGTCATTTAAAGTATTTAATAAAACTTATGATTCCAAATACCACCAAAAAATACCAAATAACTTAATCCTGAAGCAAAATTACAACCTCTTACAAGAACACCTCCACCTCCATTCTTCAGTATCCCTACTAAGTTCTTAAGATTAAGTTTTAGAAAATTCAACTTTGACGGAAGTTTGGTTGAGATGATAGCGAATTCAAAATTTTTTTGGTTCCGATGGCTGTATACTAGTATGGAGAAGAAAATAGTCAAATAAAGTTAAACCAGAAAACATGACTGAAAAATTATTATATAATCATGAAACCTTTGTATTTATATAATAAAAACTTGTATATTGTTCTGCATGAAAAACATTTCTGTTATTTTTGTTGAAATAACAGAATAAAATACTTTGTATTCATCCCCACATTCAAGTTCAAATACATTTTTTAAACTTGTAATGGATGGCAATTGATGTTAATAAAGTATTTTCAAATAACAATTAATTAATTAAATTTAAAAAATGAATAAATAGTAAAAAACAAAAATAATAGTCAAACAGCATATATAGAAAGGAAAATTTTCCGATGTTTCCCTGTAGCTCAATGGATTTCAAATCCAAAGCTCGTTGGTTCAAATTCCACATGAAAAGGCCTAATTCCAGAGAATGTAATTTCTTTTTTACTATACGATTTTATTAGAATAACTAAATTTAATGAATAGATAAATTGTAACAAACAAACAAAAAATAGTCCAACACCATATATAGAAAGGAAAATGGAAAAAATTGCAAGGAAAATCGCTTTCTATTTTGTCACTTAGTATTGTGATTCTGTCATATGTATGTACATATTTATATTAATTGTAACTATTTAATAAAAAGTAACTAAAATAAAATGCTTGTTTGTTAACCGAAGTAGGAATTGCCTTAATTTTTTTATTACTTCTTTCGTCTATAATGTTTTTTATGTTATTAGTAGCAAATTGATTTATCTGGAATTAACATGTTAGAAAATAGTTAAGTGCAGAAAAATCTGATTTATTAAATCTTTCCGAAATGAACACGATTTTTGCTTGTATCAATTTTAGACTTATCTCCTTGTTTATAATTCCTTAGCTTAAAACGACTCTAATGCGGAAATGACCCGTTAAGCAAAAACAATCGATTCAAGTTAATTCATACACAAAGAAAACCAAAAACATTGCATCATTGGATTTTTATTGATATTTTAACAAGCAGTAAATTTATATGAACTACACTGAAAATAGAGTAAGGAAAACATTGCAAAATTTAGTTAAAACTCATGACACCTTTATTAAAATGTTGCCTGTTACCATTTTCAATGACAAGTTTTCATGGTGTCATTGAAAATGGTTTAAAAATAAAAAAAAAACTATTTACATATTAATTGATATAAATTATTTCTTAGTTTAAATCAGTACGAATTGGAAATTTTTAAGCAAAGCCAGCAACGAAGTAGCAATTGAGAACAAATTGTATCGAAATTATAATAAAATAAGAATAAAATCAATTTAAATTTCTTTCACAAACAGGATTCAATGATTTCAGCTGCAATTTAAATTAAAAGGAATCTAATTTCTTTTAAAAGTAATATAATATTTAACTATTTTTATTTGCGGAATTATGTGAAAATTATAGACATAAAAGGCATTTAAATTGCTTTCATTAAATGTGTTTCCTTTCCCCTGTTTAGTTATTTTTTTTAGTAAATCTAATTTTTTTTAAAAATAATTTTACATATCAATATTATTCGTCAAAATTAAGCAAATTCTAAAAAGAGCTTCATCGGAAAATAATACAATATATTTAAAGAAATTAAAAATTTTAAGAAAATAATCAAAATTTGAAACTTTTTTATAATTTTCAGTCAGATTAAAGGTTTTTTACTTGTGATTCAAAAACCTATCTTTCTCATATTTTTAAGATAATTTTTGGATATAATGAATAAATATTGGGGAAATAAATAAATGAATCATAATTTGACGGCCACTTAGTTTAACTTGAATGGTATGTTTGTCATAAGTAAGTTTTCTGAAAAAAATTATTAGTATTTAATTATTAAACAAATATTTTTTGATTTATTAATACAAAAAGCATTCTTTTAATAAAAGATGATAAAATAAATAAAATATATCAAGTGCTTTTTTTAGCTCATAATTAAAAAATAACACTATGTTGGGATTTTTATTTATATTTTAAGATATTCAAAAAATTGAACATACATAGCATTGTAATATTTTTTTCATAATTTACAATTTTTGTTTAAAATAGCTTTTTTTAAACATAGAACAAACAAAAAATCAGAAATACAGACATTTTGACGCATTATAAAAATTTCTTAGTCATTACTTTAAATGAATAAGCACGATATATTACTTATAAAAATTGAATTCCTGTTAAACGTTCACTCCATTCCCGTTAGACGTGTTAATTCTTAGTCTAAAAAATTTGTTGTTTAAATGGTACCATATTTTCCCTCAACAATAACAAAACCGGAATTGGATTTATAGTTATGTACTGTATAATCCTGTTCTATTTATGCAACTTTTTTTCATTACCATAATCACTAAATTATTTATTTTTAGCTTTTATTTTTAAAATTTGTTCAACTTATACTTAATAAGTAATATTTATTTTTCAGGCTCAAAGAATAATATTAATTTTAACATCACAATCTGGACTTTTGAACAGAAGAAAAGAGGCTCATTCATAACGAGATCTCCGGAATTTTTAAGCTCACAGACTTGCAAATTGGAAGGCATGTTTTTTTTTGTTGTTCAGTAGACATCTGTTAAGAATGGATTTTGCGAAAATTAACTTCCAAGGTGTACTTGCGGGGTTGGGGACAAAAATCCCATTTTTAAATCTCTTCGATCTACGGATTACAAAATTGGTAAAAGTGTTTCTTTTTTTCACTAGTGATATACTAAGAACGTATTTTAGGAATAAACTCATGAGGACGGTAGGGGCGGTTCATATAGTGTTATAAATAAAAAAAGGTATCATTTTTAAACTTATTAGACTTACAGGCTTGAAATTTGACAGATATGTTTCAGCTAAAAGAGAGAGATCCTCTATGATCAGGTTTTGCGGAAATCTTCTCCCATAGCGCCATAAAATATACGAGGGCTGTTTTTTAAGTAAGGTTCATTTGTTTTAAAAAAAATAACAACAATATTTTGTTTTAAAAAACTTTTATTTTAGGATTGTACATAATTTTGCTTATTTTTCTGCACAGCTGCCGAGTTTATTAATGCACTTGTCATACCTTAGAACTAAGTTTTGAAAATCCTCTTCAAAGAAGTCTGCCGCCTAGTTGGACAGCCAAGAGTTCAGGGCCGCTTTCACTTCTTCGTTGTCACTGAAGCACTTCCCACCAAGACTGTGTTTGAGGTACCGGAAAAGGTGGAAATCGTTAGAGGAGCAGGGCCGGGGCTGTATGGTGCATGATCCAAAACCTCCCAGCCAAAGTATTCGATTATGTCCCGAGTCATTCGAGAAGTGTGAGGCCTTGCGTTATCGTGGAGGATCAAAACACTTTTTGACAGCATGCCACGCCGTTAAGAAGAGAAAGCGGCGTGAATTCTTGGATGTCCGACCAGGCAGACTTCTTTGAAGAGGATTTTCAAAACTTAGTTCTAAGGAATCACAGGTGCATTACTAAACTCGGCAGCTATGTAGAAAATAGACAAAAGTATGTACAATCCTAAAATAAAGGTTTTTAAAACAAAATATTGTTATTATTTTTTAAAAAACAAACGAACCTTACTTAAAAAACAGCCCTCGTAATATTTAGATAGTCATTTTGCATAATATTTTAGAACGTGTAGATGAACCTGGGAATTACCGGTTATTTAGCTGCAATAGTTCTATACCTGGCCATTTAATTTGCTAAATCGTTCTTTTCTAAAAATTTAATTTGCAATTTACTTAAAATTATTCAATTTTTTTTATTTCTAATGGTTTGCGGATTGGTGTTGCACCATTGCAGACCTAGTACATTCCCGGAAGCTGGTATCTCATTTTAGTGCAGTACCGGTGGTGGATACCAATTGCCGCAGGTAATTTTGACGCCCAGTTTCCTCCCTATAGGGAGGCACCTGAGCTCTGACGATGCGAACCTGTACTGGGATTTAATTTTGCCGAGAGCAACCAAGCTAAACATACTCTCTAGGGATCATTTATATGTCGTATAATGATACGTCATGGCCACTGTCGATTTTCTGCATCATAAAAATCCACCGACTTGGGCCGGGATCGAACCCACATCCTTGGATTCAGAAGAACAGTTGTAATGTTCGGGTATTCCTACTTCCCTCTGATCCCCCTTGTCTACTCTCGGACCCGGCTAGATGTGTGGGGAGAACTCAATAATCAGTCACCATAATTCACTCTAATTATTTTACTGTCGCAAAATATCAAGCAAACACAATAATATTCCAATTAAGATTGTTGATCAATACTAAGAGCAAGAAGGTCAGACCAGATAGCATGGGAATAATATTTACGGACCCTCAACTGATTTCTACGATAACTTATACAAGCTCGATTTCAACTCCACCGCGCAATACAAGTTAACCTCTAACTTGTATTTAAATAATGCTTACAATACCTGTACTCTTGTAAAGTCGAAATCCTACTATTGAGACTTTGAACGCTTATACTTGACAGGATCAAATCCGATCCGATTGATCCTCACTGGGAAATCTTCAATACACACTTTTATAAACTTCGATCCGCACTGCAATAACTCACGATTCTCCACTCACTTACCCTCAAAACTCGCGAATACAGAATTTGTATAATAAACTTAATTTGCATAATCACGTTTTCTTACCTTCGGTGAAAGTTGGTTGAGTAAATTATTTCTCTAAAAGAGTCCCCGAGGAGTTTATGGAAGGAAACGTATACATCCGTCACACAGTGACAAACCCACCACGCCACCCAGCCGGCAATTACTCAAAATATGTATAAAAGTTTGACTGCATTAAATTTCTGTTATAATTTAATCTGGACTTCTATTTTTTTTTCAGTTCACCTGTGTAAAGATCTATATACCTACTAGTCTATTAAAATAAAAAAACCAATTATAATTCATGATAAATTTATTCTCTGCGAGATATAATTGATTTTTTAACCATCAATAATTTAATATCTTTTGAGTTCTTCCTTCCCTATAACTCCATTAGATGTTTTTATCCATCACAACAATGGATATTGGTTGTTTCCTTCTGTATTTGATCGAAGCTATTAACGTGAATAGAATGCAGTCACCTTATTATTTTCTTTCAGCAAAAAAGTCTCTTTCAGAGAGCTTGGTAAACACATGAGCCTGCCGATGTGTCAAAAAGAAAAAAAGAAACGAAGGCTCGCTTCTACCTGCAGGTTTACGCTGGTTATTTCTTGCCACTCGGGATAGAAATAGAGTTTTGAAGGTTTTTCAAAAGCATCCCTCCCTTTCACGGAATGTTTTTCTACAGCAAATATCATTCTTTCAGTCGGAAACTTCGATCTCTGAGAAATTCCGAAGGTTCGATTTGGTGGTCTTGGTTTTTTTCTGGTAGGATAGAGCGCTAAGTTCTTTTTTTCTTCTTCTCCTTCTCTTCTATTTTTCTTTTTATTTCTGCATTCCTTTTCATCTTTCTTCCACTCGATATCAACAACAAAAAAAAAGTTATACTTTGAATGCATTAAGTTTCTTTCTAAGAAATGAAACTTTGAAGCAAGTTTTGTTAGGCCCCATCGCACCTTCTCCCTGCCCCCCCCCACACACTCTTTCTATTTTCTTACTCTTTTTCTGAAACTGTATAATCTTTGGAAACTCATCTCCATATTGTTACTGATATTTTCATACGTCACGCTGGTTATTTGAAAAAGTGCGACTGGGGTAGAAAAAAGAAAAGAAAAATAGTTTTGAATGAAAAATTTTCTTACCGGTTCGGAAATAGTTTATAACTTTTTCTGTCCAAAATTACAAATATTTTTATCCGGGTGCCTGACGTTTATCTAAGAAACGAAGTTAAAAATAAAAAGATTAGGAATAAAAGATGTCAAATATTTGATACCTTTAAATTTCAAATGATATTCTATTCTAAATAGCTTATATGTAAACTTCAAATATTTTTTGTGCTATATCATGGTTAAACTTCAAACAGCAATATCGTAAAAACGCTTAGTTTTGAAAATAATACCTATTTCTAAAATAAACCATGCATATATTACTGTTATTGATCTATAAATCGTTTCACAGAATTTTTGTTATTTATTTGCTAAAAGTAAATTTTCCGGGAAATCTCGGATTCTGAAGAAACTGTAACATATTAACAATTTGCTTTTCTGGACTCCTCTCTGCAAAGGAGATCAACAGATAAGAAGCAATTCAACAGTTGCGCACAAATGGAATGAACAATTTTAAAATTGCAATTTTCATACAGGATATCTTCAAATTTGTAGGACAATTTCGTAAGTTAAGAACTTATGAAACATTAAATGAAATTAACTTGTAGTAATATTTCCTAAGTTTATTCATAGAGGATGTTAGGTGTCATAATGTAAGAATTTTGGGGTCGGAAAATCCTCATGCTCTTCTAGATCATGAAAGGTATAGTACCAAAGTAAATGTGTTTTATGCATTGAGTTCCTCGAAAGCTCATTTTTTTCTCTGAAAAATGTTTTCAGGGACTTATTTATCTGGACATGCAACAGATTTTTCATTCACCAATCAGCAAAGAAACAAGTAATATAAAAAAATTAAGTCAATTCCTACTTTAGTCAACATATAAAAAATTTATTTTGGTTACTTTTTATTAAATAATTACATTTAATATAAATATGTATATACATATGACAAAATCACAATAATAGGTATCAAAATGGAAAGCGATTTTCCCTTTTCCTTTCTACATATGGTGTTGGACTGTTATTTTTTTCTGGTTACTATTTATTGATTCATAAATCACATTCTCAGAAATTAGGCCATCCCAGGTAGGATTCGAATGCACGACTCTTGGATTAAAAGTCCAACGCGCTATCGCTTGCATTACAGGGACACAATGATCGATTTTTGTTAGACATTTGGAATAGATTCATGCAGAAATTTATTTTAGGATCCGAATTCATATGGTGTCCTTAAGTTTTTCCAATCCCGCGCCATGATATCAAGTAAACAAACGGATTCGAACCCGACCTTTTAGCGAGTTTCATGATTTGTGGTTGGCAACAACTGCAATGCAAATTTAACTATTTTATACTTGGCTCGTGTAAGTATTAAGGAGACCGAAGTTGGTTGAGATATGATCGTGGGTTTCAGACGGAATGTGAGAACTGGTTTAAGCTCTTTGACTGAAGACATGTTAGACGTATGCAACTGGTTTGTTGCTTCGCTTTTTTAAGATGTTTCGATCAGTTATATTAGATGTTAGACAGTAGAAGGAAAGGTTCGAACCGGTTGACCAAGGTCTGGTAATGTTATTTTTCTGTGAACTATGTTTTTAACATTCAACCTATTATTTTGATTGCTCCAGTAACGAGCACGTTGACTTTATACTTATTTAAACAATAAAAGATATATTTAATGAAACTGCTTTCATATTTATGCCTCCTCGACATAAAATTTCGCTGTCAAACTTTGCTGAAGTTTGGGTTAGTTTACCCTGAAGAATATAACAATTTTCCTTTGGACTGTTATTTTTGTTTATTATTTATTCATTAATTACATTTCATTAATGATATTAAAATTTGAAAAAACATGCATTCACTTTAAGTGTCATCCACTACAAGTTTAAAAAAATGTATTTAAACTTGAGTGGATGAATAAAAGTATTTTACAAAGGAATGAAAATTTGAACGATATATATATATATATATATATATATATATAATCAAAATTTCTCTACAAATTTCTCTATTGTGTATATAGGGAGATGTGAACTAATAGTAGAAGTTGTAAAAATTCTACGAGTTTACATTTTTCAACAAGATGGAATGCCGTATCACCCCACCACAAGATCTTTATATCTCACCTAAATACTGAGATACCTTTTAGTATGGTTGTGTGGGTGTTGTTCATTGGTCAATATGACCACCAGGTCTTTCACCGCTGGATTTCAGTGTATGGTGTGTGTGTTTTATAAAGGATCAAGTATATAACTCAAATATATAACTGAACTAAACTGAAAAATCTGCAATGCATTTAATTTGATGGACGAAAACATGGTGACAAATCTGGAGCAAAAACTAATTTACTGATGGGGCATTTGCAAAGTAATGATAGGAAGCTATTTTCGACATTTGTGAAAATGGTAAACGGAGTATTTCTCTGTCTGTACAATATTTACTTAAATTTTTTCCCTGCCAATTGCATCCAGTAAATCATCATTTTTTTCAACTAATTTTACACACCCTGTGTATTAGTTAAATTACTCTAAAGTCAACCTATTCCACGTTCAATATCTATGTTTCTCAAGAAGAACTATAAAGAATTTTAACAAGGAAAAAAATTTGAAAACATATACAATCCATAAAAGGCGATAATGAATTCAGATAGTCTATAAATTTCACAGAATAATTGATCCAACAAACATTACAGTATTCAAAGAATGAACTACGTGTACTATCTTTTAATGGATAACACTTTAATTTTATTACAATTTTTCTGAAGCTCTAAATATTTAATGAAACATAATGTTTCTTCTGAGCATTCTCATCTCGGTAATTATAAATGATATGTGTTAAATAGCTTGTTAAAAAATGAAATTATAGTCATTGCTTTAAATTTTGATTTGCACATAATACATATTTCGTAAACTGAGTTGTCAAATTTGCTGTGACCGCCATGTTACGTGTTAGACTTTTATAACTATATTAACTTGGAGTGAAATAACTTAATTATCATATGTTTGTAAATTATAGATTAGGGAAGGGCAGGCTTTTACAGGGTATGGGCTACATACAATGTTTTTTAGGTGTTGCGGTCCACCCAGTTGCGTAGGTGGGGACAGTCTGTATTAAAATTGCATGTTTTTTTCTTTCTTAACACTACTTGTTTAGGACATTGTATCCCTCTTTTAAAATGTGACAAATTAATATTTTTATTACAGAAACACAAAAATGTCAAGATGAGTGCTTCAACAACTATGAGCGACTGCTAGACCTTAGACGTATTCAATGCAGTGATCAGACAACATATGTGAACCGATGAATCTGAAACCGACGTATGTACTTAATTTGTTCGCTATCGAGTCCTGCGTTGTAGCGGGGCATGAAATTAACACTAGAACCCAATTCCTTGGAAGCGCTGGTTGTGAGATAAGTCATGTAGTCAACAGCCAATATCGTGTTATCGCGAGAAGAGCAAGTCATTAACGTTGATTCTCCCTTTTAGTCGGCGTGAGAGGAAAAACTCATTTCTTTAATATGGTATAGCAGTGTAAAGCATCATCGTGTGCTTCCAATGAAGGTACACTGGTGTCCTAAAGTTAAGCATAAATCGTAAAATGCGAAAAACATGGAGTAAATATTCGTAAAATTATTCCAAATTTCTTGTGGATATTAATTCGGTGAAGAAGAAACATTGTGTTTATTCAAAACTTTTCAGTCCACTACGTCCTGCGTGAAACACCGGAGCATGTCGGAACGCGGAGAAACCGATTCACGCAGTATAGGGAATTCAGACAAATTTCGTGTAACTGCTGTGCGAAGGAACGTTGTTAACCATCAAACAAAGTGAATAATGGCACAAAGACGCCAATTGGATATGTTTACGAAAGGAAGAATCGTTAGAATGCTGGAATCCTCACGATCACAAACTGAAGTGTCTCGACTTCTGAATGTGGACTAGTCTGTGATCTCAAGACTGTGGCAGAGGTTTCAAAGAACGGGAAATGTTACCCGACAACCAGTATCAGGTCGACCAAAAGTCACAACCCCTCGCCAAGACCGATATCTGGTAATAAGTGCGCGATGTCAGAGGGGCAGTACTGCCAAAGCACTGGGTTTGGCGCTCACAGTCGCCACAGGAATACGAATTTCGAGACAAACTGTTTACAGGAGACTCAATCATCCTGGCCTGTATACCAGAAGACCAGCAGTTTTCATTCCCCTCACGTCTGCGCATAAACGCGCTCGTTTGAACTGGAGTTTGAAATATCAACATTGGAGTGTGGGAGAGTGGGCCAATGTGATGTTCAGTGACGAGTCCCGGTTTAGTCTGAATAGTGATTCTCGGCAGGTAACGATATGGAGAGAACGTGGAACACGTTTTGAACCAAGAAACATAACGGAAAGACATCATTTTCCATCAAGGGAAGTAATGGTATGATCAGGCATCATGATGGACGGCCGCACATACCTCCGTTTTTTTTACACGGGGTCTGTGACTGCTCAAAGATACAGAGACGAAGTTCTTGAGCCTTATGTTCGCTTGTTTCGAGGTGCTGTCGGTCCTGGGTTCATATTTATGGATAATAATGCGCCATGTCACTGAGCGGTGCTGATTGAGGACTTCCTTGAACCGGAAAACATCCAGCGCATGTCATGGCCTGCGAACTCCCCTGATTTAAATCCTATCAAGCATGTATGGGATATGATCGGGCGACAAATTACAGCCCTTCCGCACCCACCAAACTCCGTTACAGAACTGAAGAGAGCTCTCCAAGAAGCTTGGAACCGTTTGAGCCCACAACTCATTCATCATCTCATAGCAATTATGGTAAATCTCTGTGCAGCGTGCCTGGCTGTCAGAGGTAACTACACGCCTTATTAAACTGCAGCATCACTATATTATTTATTGTTTTCTTTCATTTTTTCTTTAAAGTGTGAATACTCTTGCTATGCTCAGTTTTCTTTCAAACTGCTTCTTTGGATAAAAAAATCAATTATTATAATTTTTTTATTTGCTTCTTTATTTTATAACCCTTTTACACTCGCATATCACGTTTCCCGCCCTTCTGATTTACAGTTCCTTCTGTATTTGCATAATTATCAATTATGCTTAACTTTTGGACACCAGTGTACATGTGTCGTCTACACATTTATCGAATTATTTGCTTGAGTAAACACAATAGTATCGATTGTGAAAAAACGATTATCCAGTCTAGTTGGCGTTGGTGTTCAAGAAATATGTTTCTTGTAGTAGGCACATCTAGGTTTTAGTAATGGCGGTCACCTCAAAACGTGCGGGTGGTTCACCGTTCGATCACGATTGGCTTAATGCCCATACCTGTTTTTGAAGAACACTTAGTTGAGATTAATCCGTAGCATTTCTTTAACACATCTATTACAATTATATGATCAAACTTGCTTAAAAAATTTGAATTAATTATTATTTTTGCACCATGTCACTACACATTAAAATTGTTCCTCATATTGCACTCTGTAAAAATAACTCAAAGATCATAATTTAATTTTATTTCTCAAACGTCAGAAATAATGTCTCAAAAAATAAATACTTTTTCAAAACATTATGGATTATATATAAATAAAGTAATGTTAACTTGGTAAGAATTTAAAACTCTTACGATAATTAAAACGATGAAATGTGTTAATATTTTTTTTTTGTTTATCATTTATAAACCCTGTGCACCACGCAATGTATAACACGGGGGCATACAACACAGACAGAAGAAATGATTACAACACAAACATCCATGCCTTCTCCGGGATTCGAACCCAGTTCCTACGGCACCGCAGTCAGCTTCACTGACCACTATACGGGATGGGCTGCTGCGTTAATAATTGGATGTAATTATTTTTCTTAAACACTTTTTAGATTCCTATATTCCTATTTTCTTTCTTGAAACTTAAAAGTTACTTGCACAATAATGACAGTACGATAAGTTTATTGATTGAGCAATGAATTAACTAAATTTTACTGTCATTATTTGATTCTTAATATATGTATAATCTAATTTTAATTCGACAAAAGAAAATTTTTTTTGAGTACGAGATTGAGTTATACGAAAATTATTATTAGTATTTTAGTAGACTGGTCCTAAAAACATTCATTATGCCAACAATTTACAAATAAGTGCATTATTATTGACAGCTAACTAAAAATTATACTAGACAATTTTTCAAATATGTATCTGCTATCATCAATAATACCAGCTCAATCTTCAAAAACACAAAAGATGCTTTTTTTAAAGTAATACTTTTCATAATACTTGAGAAAACTGACCAATATTTAAAACATGTTATTTCTTACTTTATTCCCTACTGCGAGGAAAATGGAAAAATAATGCATTATCAGGCTATGTGAAAATATTTAACGTGAAGCAAAATTATCGTTTGACATAATATCCGTTATTTATTTATTGCTAAAGGGGAAAAATGTACAATTTTTGTAGATCTACTTCAAATTCAAGGATAACAGGGTAATAAATTAAACTCATTTCCTTAGCATTATAAAAGACCTTTTATACAAGTAAAATCAATATATTTGAGAAAAAATAAAAACTACAAAGAATTGTCATTAAATAACTACAACTATCTTTCTTCACCAAATGGATTATTTATAGTCACTTTGATGACATTCGAATTCTGTTTCAAATCTTTCATTTTTTTCCCTCAAAATATTCGAACACGTTTTTGAACAGTTTAAAATTTTGAACGATTCTTTTAAAAATCTCATTATTTTACCAAGTATTTTTTTGTTATAATCAAGTCTTTTTACCGGATATAACACCCACCTGTCACTTCTAAAAATATAACATTTTTATTAAAAGAATAAGGGGCAAATTAATTAAATCTAAGGATGGGACTTTAGACGTTTTTAATTTTATATATTTTTTTTCTAATCTGGCTTTTAGAATTCTAAATTAATTGTATTCTAAAAGAGTAAGATATAATACAGTTGCTTCACTTAAACTTCAAACTAAATCCAGAGGTAAACCAAACACGATAATTTTATACATCTTTATACTTAATTGAGAGTAATTTTAATCGTCTGTAGTTAAATTCAATTAATTTAAAAATCCTAGATTAAATTTGAGATTGCTTAAATTAGAGCTTAATTAAATTTATATTGATTAGCATATTAATGTACTCCCCGAGATTTAATTGGTTCTTGGACATTCTGACACAGAGTTCTTCTAATTTTTCATCTTATTATTTCACTTAATTTGCTCACTTAGGCTTTTGTGAAAGCTAATTAATTCTAAATTCATTTTTAGTTTCTGAGTGAGGATTTTTATCTCTGTGTGTTTAATGCTTTATCGCACTTCTTATATTAACGTCCACTGCATTTTTATGTTAAGCCTAATTGTATTCAGAACTTTAAGCAGGTAACGTTCGTAAGCAATGTTCTGTATGATATAAATTAATAAAAATATTTATGTGAATGCAATTTATAAAGTAATTCAGTTTCTACCGAGAAATCATTCTTAGCTTTCTAGGAATTTTTAGCTAGTAGAATAAGAAGAAATTATAATATAGTTACATAAAATGAGAAACTTTGCTCAAAGTTCTAATAATTGTTTAACCAGTTTTTATGGATGAGGTTTATTTAATGCTGCTTTTTGAGGAATAAATCCTGTTTAGAATAAATAGTTTAAATAAAAAAACAATTCAAAAATAAATAAAATTAATGAACCATTAAATTAGGAATAGGACCTTAACGTATAGAAATAATTTTTCGAATTTTTGAAAGAGTTTGAATCTTTCTCAAGATTAAAGAAATTGTTATATGATCTTCATTCA
Source organism: Trichonephila clavata (assembly GCA_019973975.1). Lineage (NCBI taxonomy): Eukaryota > Metazoa > Arthropoda > Arachnida > Araneae > Nephilidae > Trichonephila > Trichonephila clavata. Next base: position 21,306 of record BMAO01003541.1, read on the forward strand.
GAAATACAAACTTTCGATTCATCAACTGGGCAGAGAAACCTTAGATTATATTTTTAAAAAAACTGTTTTTTTTTTTTTTTTTTTTGCAAAGTATTAGATAATTTATAAAATTTTTCTTAGAAACCTAAATTATTTTTTACAAAGCTATTACAAAAAAAAAAAAAAGAAAGAAATTTAAGAATTAGTGCTGTGTTGTTGCTAATGCCACCTGCCTGACGTAGTTTGATCGACGCCCACGAAATTCATCATGGCATCGGGCTACATTGTACGCCTGTCGTTAGCTGTAGCTTTGAGCACGATGCAGGTGACAGTACGATTTGGCTGGGATCCACCCCAATTTTGAGAGAGAACACCCTGAGAGTGGTCAGGGGCTTCCCTACCCTCTTCCTCTTCAACCAACCTCCCGAGAGGACTTGCGGCTCGACGGCTATTTAGAGTACCTCCATGCCGCGAAGGCACTATACATTTACAAACATCTATGTTTTCTTCCGGATTCGAACCCAGGCCCTACGGCACAGCAGTCAGCGTCGCTAAGCACTATACCATTTGGGCGACCAAAAAAGGAATTAGTAACAAATTGTATTATTAAAAGAAATAATTGTATACTATTATAATTTACGCTCACTGATTATATTTTCATAAAAACTTATTTATCTTAAAGAGACATTAAATCCCTAGGAAATCAAGCGAAATAAGATGTAATGTAAGTTTTATTTGAAATCTTAGAGACATTGAATAACAACGAATAATTCGATAATTTTTAAAAATCGCTTTCTATCTATCTTCTTATTTACCTTATGTGTCTTTTTTGCAGATAAATCAGATATTTTAGTGTCGTCAATTATTTGTAAAATAAAAGGGGCTATAATTAGTTATGCTATTTGATCTTCTAATTACTCTACAACTACTTAGCTTTACGGTTTATTACTTTTATAGCGTTATTTAGCTCTTATTTAAAAGAAAATAAGGCTTTTATATTAATATATATATAAAGCACGGCTTTACATTTTTTTAAAACTAAGGATACATGCATTTGAAGCTATTAAATTGATACAACGATACATTCTGAAATGATTTCTGTTTTTGGAAGATACATCGAATGTTCTTTTTGGTTTTGCATTATTGCAGATCTAAAATTCTACTTTCAACATGGGGATTTACTTCAGAAGTGACCACAATTTTTTTTTTCATGTAGCTTTCTTAAATGAAAATAAACGAAGCAAGCGAATCAAAATCGTTGCAACACTTTATCAGTGTTAAAATGTATCTCTCGGTAACTAATTCTGTTTTTCACCTTCAAGAATGAATTTTTTCGTCATTAACGTAAAAAGGTTAGATAGAGTCTAATTAATTCAACTAGCATCCAAAATAGTACATCAAATATATTGTTGTCAAAGGCTCGTTCAAAAATAATTTAATGAAGTAAAATCCATTTTATGCTCCTCCTAAAAAAATTAAGTTACTTATTAAATTTCTCACATTTTGATAAAGGTTTATCAGAATTATTGTAGAACTTATATGAATTCATATGTATCACAATGAATATTTTTTATATTTGCAAGAGTTTTGTAGCTCATTTTATCTCAAAAAATATATCTGTGTAAATTTTTGCAAATTCATGTATATTTAAATCAAATTCAAGGGTTTTTAATTAAAAACAAATAAGTAAGAAGTTATTAATTAAAGTAAAAATAATATTTTGAAAGAATAATTTTTACTTATTACAAAAGTATTTTTCATTCGTAAATAAAGCATTACAAATAACCCATTATTTGTTAAGTATTAATAAATCGGTTTCGAGTTCAAGCTAAGAACTGACATGTTGTTAAATACTTTTGTACTTTTAGAATTAACAAGACATTTTTAATTCTGATAGGCATCGACTTTTGAAACGGAATTGATTTGTAAGATAAAAATAACAAATGACACACGCGCACTTCTTCATTTATCTCATCAAAAATCTATTCTTCCATGGCACTAAAGTGTAATCATACGTCTCTTTTCCTTGCACTCCTTACAATTCCAGCAAAAGTAATCGAAATCGTTTAATCTCCATTTTTGATTTCTTAAGACGCCCACCCTCCCTTCATTCCCGATTATCGTCTGCCGTTTCCGCTTAGAATGAGTTTCCCGCCCTTGCTGACAATGTTCACTCATTGTCGTCAGCAATGTCGCCTGCACAGATCTCTGTAGAAACGACGTCGGCGTTCGAAAAAGAACAAATCTCTCCCTTTCTTTTTATTGTTCTTTCCCTTCGCTTTTCATTTTGCTTGGGATGTTCGAAGAATCGCTGACTGAAGGATTTTCTGTTAGGACATTAATGATGGGTGACTCTCTTTTTGCGCTGTGATGACGATATTAAGAGATAGGAAGTAAAAGGGCTTATACATCGGACTAACACACACAATTCTGAATAAATTCCTACAAGAATATATCTGTTGAAAGAAAAGAAGTTTATTTTGAAGATGGCTCCATATAATTGAAATAATTTCCGAAAGTACAAATTAAATAGTACAGTTAGAAAGCTTTCTAAGATTGATTTGATTTTTGTTAATATTAATTGATCAAAAAAATGAAAGAAAGAATGAAATATCTAAAGAATTCTCGTAATTTTCGTGAAAAATTACTTTAACGCACAGACATTCACAGAATAATTAACCCTTACAGAATCATAAGGTTGCTAAGAGTAAATATTAGAATGCAATGTGTAAAATATTAGAATGTAACTGTAACTGTTTCACTGTAAATGAAAAAAAAGGGAATCCTAAAGAATTCTTGTAATTTTCGTGAATCATTAGGTTAACTCATAGATATTCACAGAATAATTAACCCTTACATTATCATACTTATCGAATAACATAAGACATGTGAGAAAACATAGTAATACACTATAACGATACTATAATGTGACCAACTGAAATAAGTAATTAGAATAGAATATAGTAAGTGAAGGTTTTCACATTGGCGAAATGATTCGACCGTTCGTCCCCCCCCCCTCCTAAACGAGTCCGCTTACAATTCCCCATAAAAAAAATACGGATTATAGGACATAATAAAATCCAGCAATCACCAATTTTAAAATAAAGAAAATTATTTCCTGTAGTCGTTTAAAAGTTAATGAATTTATTTAAAAGCACTGAAAGTTCTATGCATGGAAATTTACTAAATTAATTTTAACTCTTCAAGTATGTATCTCTAAATTAATTGAATAACAAATATTTAGCAAAAGTATTCTCCAAAAAGGTTTTTTCAACGTATATTTTTATTTCAAATAATTTCCATGCAGTATTTCTAGAGTTTTCATCATTGTAGAATCTTATTCTTTGCTCTACCAATTAACTTTAAATCGCGTCTGTCGTAATCTTATTTAAAAATATAACTGAAATATTTTTGCGCTTTTAAATTTTTAGCCTTTAAGAATCGTTTGGGGAAAATAAATGATCTATTTATAGAAAACTGAAATTATATGTAGTTAAAATTAAAACTTGTGCAATATTTATTTTACAAAGCTGATTTTTAATGAAACCGCATATTATATTTATTGTTGTTTTAAGCAACATTATTTAGTATTCTTAATTTCTCATAAAATATCTGCGCTCAATTATTTTATTTATATTTTTGTCTAAATTCAGCTACTTATGAGAAAACCAAAACGTTTAATTACCAAATTATAAATGAAATTACTGACATCAAGTTAAATATATTGGGTTTAAAAATAGGAAAATATTTCTTAGTAAATTATTAATCACGTTATTACATCATAAGTTTGTATAACGTCACGTTTTCACATAAGTATAATTATTGTAATATTTGTTAAAACGATTGCTATTTTTACTATTATATGAATTCCCAAGCCCTGAAAAAGAAAATCTATAAAAATCATTAAAGAATTTTGTTTTAATGATACTTGCTTGCAATCAGTAACACTTGCTCTTCGTAGCAAAAATATATGAATCTAAAATTAGATGTAAAATGTAGACTGTATTATATAGATATGTTTTTAAAAGAAATATGGGTTTTTGATTTATAAAACCTAATGAAAATATAGCAAGAATTCAAGTTTTAATTTCATGAAAAATACCTTATAATAATAAATATTTACTTTCAAAATCATATATTGCTGGCTAATCATGTAGCCTTTACGAATAATTAAATTAATTCACTTATGTAGATACAGGAATTTTCCTAATTCAAAATTGAAAGTCAACAATTAATACCTGAACTGAAATAAATTTTCAGTTCCAGCTAGGCAATCGTCGAGAATTATGTTTTGTAGATTTTAAAATATCGCATGAGTAACAATTATTCTGTCTTATTCATTTGTTTAATCACAGAAATGTGCATAATACTAGAAAGAAACTGTAACTATAGCATATAACTGACTATTAAAAATTTATTTAATGCATTATTGTAAGTCATTCATTAAATAGTTATGTTAGTTTGTCATTACTCAAAGATAGCAATATGCTAACCTTTTTGAGAGAATATGTATCTGCATTTTAATAAAATATTTTTTCTACACTAAAAGGAATTTAAATGAACCACAAATCATTTCTAAGAGGCTAAGTATCGATTATTTCAATTTAGCATTAAATTATACCATAAAATTGTGAGACGAGAACAAATTAACTATTACTTTAAGAAACTACTTACCCTAAATCCATAATAATAAATTTAATTTGGATAGTTATGACGTGGTGGTAAAGACATATAACTCCATAACTATACTTCATCTCTCTTCTATACTATTTAACAATCTTTGAGTAACCTCTATTAAGTCATATTACTACTGTAATCCTTTACATGCAATTGATCATATTTTATGACCATCTACATATTACATTTTTAAAGTTGATTCAGGCCTTTAAGTTGTCTTATTTTTCGTTATTTCAGACTTCTTCAAGCGCTTTATTTTTAAGCTATATAAGTAGTCAATTAAAGGAATTTACTTGCATTCAATCTCTTTGCTGCTTAAAGCTTTCAATAGAATTTACCTCATTTTAATAAAACTTCATATACATGCATCAATAATAAGTACGTGTCAAAGTTGGGTAAAATAGAACCGGGATATAGGACACTTTTTTATTTTAAATAATGTACTGAAATAAATCTTAAATGGTTAAAATAAGTGATAAATATATTTTATTTCATAAAAATATAACTTTATACAGCGATAACTAAAACTATTATTTCAAGAAAATTTTTTAAAATTTAAATAGAAAAAAAAGTTAGAAATTTTTCCATTTATAAAGCAACAGGAAAACACACATTTATCTTAAAATACTTACTTATTTAAATATTATTTGCATTTATTTAAAATCGAAGAAGCAGTGAGTTTCTTTTACCAAATATACTGAAATCTAAAAATTTAAAGTACGATTTAAAAATTTAGAATAAAATGTACAGCTTACACGTTTCGAATATTTTACTGAAATTAACAGACAGCAGACGTTATATATAGTATACGGAGTAAAAAATTAAAATTTACTTTAATATGAGCAATTTGTGACATTTATACACTGGTGTCCAAAAGTTAAGCATAAATCGTAAAATGCGAAAAACATGGAGTAAATATTCGTAAAATTATTCCAAATTTCTTGCACATATTAATTGGGTGAAGAAGAAACATTGGGTTTATGCAAAACTTTTCAGCCGACTACGTCCTGCGCGAAACACGGGCGCATGTCGGAACGCGGAGAAACCGATTCACGCAGCATAGGCAGTTCAGACAAGTTTCGTGCAACTGCTGTGCGAAGGAACGTTGTTAACCATCAAACAAGGTGAATGATGACACAAAGACGCCAATTGGACATGTTTAAGAAAGGAAGAATCGTTGGAATGCTGGAAAACTCGCGATCACAAACCGAAGTGTCTCGAATTCTGAATGTGGACCAGTCTGTGATCTCAAGACTGTAGCAGAGGTTTCAAAGAACGGGAGATGTTACCCGACAACCAGTATCAGGTCGACCAAGAGTCATAACCCTCGCCAAGACCGATATCTGGTAATAAGTGCGCGACGTCAGAGGGGCAGTACTGACAGAGCACTGGGTTCAGCGCTCACAGTCGCCACAGGAATACGAATTTCGAGACAAACTGTTTACAGGAGACTCAAACATGCTGGCCTGTATGCCAGAAAACCAGCAGTTTGCATTCCCTCATGTCTGCGTATAAACGCGCTCGTTTGAACTGGAATTTGAAACATCAACATTGGAGTGTGGCAGAGTGGGCCAATGTGATGTTCAGTGACGAGTCCCGGTTTAGTCTGAGTAGTAATTCTCGGCGGGTAACGATATGGGGAGAACGTGGAACACGTTTTGAACCAAGAAACATAACGGAAAGACATCATTTTCCATCAAGGGAAGTAATGGTATGGGCAGGCAACATGATGAACGGCCGCATAGACCTCCATTTCTTTGACACGGAGTCTGTGCCTGCTCAAAGATAAAGAGACGAAGTTCTGGAGCCTTATTTTCGCTTGTCTCGAGGTGCTGTCGGTCCTGACTTCATACTCACGGATGATAATGTGCCATGTCATCCAGTGGTGCTGATTTATGACTTCCTTGAAACGGAAAACATCCAGCTCATGTCGTGGCCTGCGAATTTCCCTGATTTAAATCCTATCAAGCATGTATGGGATATGCTCGGGAGACAAATTGCAGCCCTTTCGCACCCACCAAGCTCCGTTACAGAACTGAAGAGAAGCTTGAAACTGTTTGAGCCCACAACTCATTCATCATCTCATAGCAAGTTTGGTAAATCACTCTGCAGCGTGCCTGGCTGTCAGAGGTGACCTCACGCCTTATTAAACTGCAGCATCAGTATTTTATTTAATGTTTTCTTTCATTTTTTCTTTAAACTGTGAATCCTTGCTATGCTCAGTTTTCTTTCAAACTGCTACTTTGGATAATAAAATTAATTTTATCATTCTTTTGATTGTCTTCCTTATTTTATAACCATTTTACACTTGCATATGACGTTTACCTCCATTCTGATTTACAGTTCCTTCTTTATTCACATAATTATCAATTATGCTTAACTTTTGGACACCAGTGTATATAGTATATCAATAGTCCTTAAGAAGTTAAGCATATAAAAGCCAAACAAAATGAAACAATTATGAAATATTCATATGAAATTATTAATCAAATAATTTAACAAACACTTTAAATCTAATAAATAGTGTTTGCTTCTCCTAAAATAGATTACAATGAAAGAAGCATGAAATAGATATGAAATTTACACTGAGCGAAAATATCTAAAAGATGTTATGAGGATTGAAGTGCATATTCAAAACCTATACACCAGCGAAACTTGTGACGGTATCTAAGTAAGCTAGTAACAGCCTCCGGACAGGAGTGATCACTTTTGTCTAGTGGTATTTTACGACAAATGTAGACCTATGGAACCCATAGTTCGAGGGTTCTAATCTTCCACATTGGTGACCCGGACGTGATTTGAACACGCAGCCTATGGGTTCGTCGCAACAAATGTCGTCAGACTCACTTGAAACAGCAAAGTCATCAAACTCACTTGACACAGCAAAGCCGTCAATCTCTCTTGACGCAGAAAAGTCGTCAGACTCACTGACGCAATAGTAACATTTCCCACGCTCGCCATAACAACAAATATCTCGTTCGTTCGAATATCCACCGACTCACTGGCGGGGGAGAACTGTGGCGGCATCTAAGTAAGCCAGTAACAGCCTCCGGACAGGAGTGATCACTTTTGTCAAGTGGTATGTTACGTGTTTACGAACCCATAGGTCGTGGGTTCTAATCTTCCACAAACTAACTAAAAGTGCCTACATCGGGAAAAAAGGAGGTTGTGCTTATAAGTGCTAAAATTTTGTTTCACGATTTTTTAATGCGAAACTCCAGGTTATCTCGTTAAAAATTAAGGAAATTAGGTGAGCGCGTTTTTGTTCAACATATAGGAATAATTGTGTTTTATAGAAATTGAGAATTTTCCTTCTGAGAAACTCTCTCGTATCAGATGAAATAAAAAAAATATATGAAATCATAGGGTGCAAGAGGAGTGAGTGAATATTAACGTCGCCCTCTTTAGCAACGCTAGGGCTTTCGGCGACGGTTAGCGTAATTTTGAACCACGGTCAAGTGACGCGGACGACACCTGAGCTGGCACCCCCTCTCCTAACTACCACACCACACCAACGGGAGGACGTTTGAGCTCTCGACAGATTTAACGTGCATCGCTGTCCTACATGGCGGGTCTTTAGTGGTACTGGGATCAAACTCATGACACGCTAGCCATGATCCAATGCCTAGACCACTTGGCTACCGCAGCTACTGGTTGCAAGGAAAAAGAATCTACCAGTGGAAGGGATCGTGCCAACCTCTTCATGTCGGGAGTTTAAAAACAACCCCGCATTACTTGGAAGGAGGTTCAATGGTCGAACCTTGCACATTTACCTAATTAAAAGATATCAGCAATAGGGAAACAAAAAAAATCTTGAAGAGCAGCCATTTATTGAAAATTAACATCATGCTAAAGATTTAAACTTTCAATTTACAATAAGTTAAAAGATAAACAAGTATGGTAAATACAAACATTACTAAACAAATTGATTAACCACAACTTGGGCACCGACTCCACCTCGCTTATAAAGAAATTAAAAAGCGATTTCTCTCTCTCTCTCTCCAGCCAACGAGCATGGTGTTAGGACCTGCCACATTCATCTCACTAAGAGTAAGAACAGGCATGTCGCGATTATTACAATAAAAGAAATCGCACACTTACATACAGAACTCAAAATTAAAAAAATAATTAATCCTTTTTTTACATATTCCCTGTGATGTCACATCATTTCACAAATCCTTCAGAAGAGGGGCATTTCAGTAATGCATCCGTTGTTGAGATTATGATCGATTACGCAGATTAGGGGCGTACTGACATTGTGTATTGATTGCCAAGCATGGACAGACGAATATCATCATGATGGTCGTATCCGAGTCTGAAAACACTTAAGATATTGCCTGGCTGTAATGTGTATTCCCATATAGATCTTTTATTTATGTTAGTATCTGGGGTATCTATTTAATAAGCCTTGAAGAGCTCCACAACATAGATGAAAATTTAGAGTCTGTTGCTGTCCTTCAAGACCGGCAAGCAGTCAAGATCTAAAAAAGGAACGGGCCATGTCACGTTCAACAATTCAACAATGCTGATTAAGTTGCATTGCTGCCCTGCCCAAACAATTTTTTTTAAATCTTACACCTATCGAACGTATGTAGTCCGTGACGGTCAAGCAAATGGACCTGCATGAATGAAACGTTATTTCACCAGTCGAACTTTGACAAAGAGCAGATAAAGCATGGAATGGCATACTTCAAGCTAAATCCTCTTAAAATACCGAAAGGTAATACAGTAGTTATTTCCAAGCCTGGCGGTTGTATAAAATAACGATTTCTTCGTCCTCCGCAAGTGTAGCAGGATTCACTTTATATTTTATGTTATATAGGCCCAATAAATTTGACATTGATAGTTCTTGTTCTTTTATGTGATACATTCGGATCGCTTCAATATAATGTAGGTTCATAAAACATGTCCAGAAGAATATTAATTTCTTAAGAAAAATTGAAAGAGAGAGTGAGAGAGGTAATTAATAAATGTTTTTATTCTCTGTATGTGTGTGTCCGTCGCCAAAAGCGCTTATGTAGCTGAACAGTGCGACGTTAATATTCACTCACTCTGTATGTGTGTGATTCTTTTTGCTGTTAATGTAATTTTGTTTAGGGAATAGAAAAAAAGAACTAACTCTTTCAATCAATTTTATTTTTGAGAAACACGTATGGGAAGAAAATATCCAAACTGTTTTATGTATAGTCACTAACTGCCATAGGATAATTAATAAAGAGTTATTAATCAGTGTATATTCCCTTTGATTCAATATGAAAACATAAAGAACTAGTATAAATATAGGAAAATTTTAGAGACTAGTTACTTCAGTTTTTGTCTCAATAAAAAACTAGAAATTTTCATGTCTTCATAATAAGTAACATCGGAAAAGAAAAAAAGATATTAAAAAAAATTTTCTTTATAAATGGAGCTTTACTGATATACATTTTGATTAATAAGAAATTTTTGTATGTCTTGAAAAAATTTTTAAGCATAAATATTTTTTGTAGTGTCAAATTATCTTTAACACTATCTTGCATTAATTTAAGGAGTAATTATTTAAATTAAGGTAAGTGCAAAATGAGAAACATTGAACACACGGAGAAATATGTGTATATGAAGATTTTAGCAACAATAACATTATTAAATGTTATTACATGAAATATTTGTTTTTATCACTTTAATAAACAAATGAATTATCATTAACATGAAAATAAAACTGAAAATTAATTTAAAAGAGATAAATTTAAAATTTTTCTAAATATAAGAAGATTCCTTATTCAAATTATTATCCGTAAATTATATGTAATACTGGAAATCTTATTTGTCAGTTAATTCAGAATTATATTTCAAAACACATTTTTAGGAACAATAATTAGTTTATGAAAAAATATGTTTTGTTTTATCTGCAACGCAAATAATAATTATACACATATTGCACATTCCAATTAAGAAAGTTTTGAGAGTATACCCTCTAATACCGGGGTGGGCATTACGTCGATCGCGATTGACCGGTGGACCGCCAAGAAATTTTGGTGTGACCGTGCCTAAAACTTTTACCAGTTAGTAATTATATATAGAAAATTCAAGATTGGCTGACAGTACGCAGACTAAGTCTTCTACTGACTATAACAACAAAAACTAACTTAAGATAAAAATGTTTTATTTTTTTGTTGCATTTTGAATTGTTTCATAATAAATGTATCATTGGATATAATTATATTTGGGGCTATTCTCATTAGTTTTGTATCTTACGTTTTGCTTTAAACGCGGTTTTAAAAGTGTTTTTTTATTTTAGTTCTGTAGGTATATTTATAAGTACATATTCCGCACTTATTATTAAGTTATAATAATAACTTTTTCCTTACCTCTCTCCACACCTACGACATTGGGCAGTAACGTACACAGGAATTTTTAAAGGGAAGGGGGTCGAAGGTTTTTTGAAGGTCTACCATTCTCGTGTATTATATCTCAATACGCAGCCAAACATATTTTTTTGATTTTGTCGATTGTCAGGAACAAAAAACAGCGAAAAATAAATTACTGAATAAATAATTAACAATCATAAATAAAAAATTACTAATATCAAATACTTTACATTTTACATACTATTTATATGGAACTATAATGAATCGGAAAAAATGAAGGGTTATGATGAAGGGTCCCTACCCGTGGAACCCTCCCCCGTCCTTGTATGCTCCACTGACATTAGGTGGAGCACAACTCCTTGAAAAAATTAGAAGTAGCCCGCACCCGGGGAAAGTCTGCCCACCCCTGCTCTAACATATTTCAAAAATACATTTGAATTAATATTTATCGTTTACTTCAAGCCTTAAGACTTTAAAAGAAAAGATTAATATGTATTATTGAAACAAAAAGCTTCTGAACGTTATAACACTCATGTATTTATCCTCATTATACATTTTAATCTCATAATGGAACGTAGCTCATTGCTTCTCAAACTTTCAATATTTGCGACCCAATGTTCAATCATAATTTTCATTGCACATAATTTTCATCCATACAATAACAATGTATTGAATTCAATAATACTATACTTTGACGCTAAAGCTACAATACGACTTTTACCTACGTGCCACCGGCGTGTATAAAAACCTTGCTCAACCAAAGCATTAATTGCCTCGGACGTATATATACGTCTTTCCGAAGTACAATATTTACCGTGCACTGGCTATTCATAAAACAATTCCGAAAGCTGTGGAATGCAAGAAAAGGACCTTGGCAGTGGTTGCGAAGGATTTCCTCATTCCAGAGGATTTGCTTATTTTATTTCATTTCTTCCTTTCCCCACAATACACCGCTTACTATGGGATCACTGGTAATTATTAAACTTGTTCTTTAACTTAGTATTGTTAAATTAATTATAAAATACATTGTGCAGTACCGATACCCTTATAAGTGTATTATATCAGTGTGAATGTATATTTTATTTTTTATTTTGTCAGAATGTATTTTGTTTGTTTACTTTCAGTAAATTAATAATTTTTTAAACTAATCTTTTGTTTTCGACTTTTGAAAATGCTCATACTCCATTTGCACAATTACCAAGTCCCCCTGGGGGGGGGCGAGCCCCGCAGTATGAGACCTGATTCCACATGTTTTTATAACCCTCATCATTTCAGTATAAATCTACATTACAACAAATAAAAGTAATGTCCTTCATTTATATTTTGGAATCACTTTTAATCAAAACACAAAACGTTCTGTGAATTTTTTCTGTAGTTCAATGAATCAAAAAAATTTTAATACAATATTCTGAACGCTTAGAAGACAATCTACAGCACAATTCTGAATTCTACCGATCAATGCCTTGACATAAAGAAATAAAATATCACATACAAATACACATACTCAGTCAATAACAACAACAATAAATGGATAAAATTAACAAAGAACAAAAAAACATTTCCATTCGGAATCACCTTTTGTCATTCGACTCCATAACAATGCCCTAGGAAAACTTATCCCAGATATCGACACAGGGGAATGGCCCATCGAGATTCTGGGGTGGCAATATCGTCCAGGAGAAACGCATCTATCCCACAAGGAAGTGTACAATCTCCTGTCCAGAAAAAGGATTATGGGAGACGTCGACGGTTCAACCTCACTCCCTTCGATGAGCAAATAGTTAGGACTTAATTGGATGAAGTGGATGGAAGCACTACTTAAGGGCTTAGAGATTCTGCCCCGTAATGAACTGTGAGACCTATAAAAGAGTTAGGGCACCATCCTTGATTGCCTTGAACAGCAAAGTCAGAAAAATTTGAAGTGAATCGTGCCGGAGAAGGCTAAAAAGTGGGACTTAGTTTGTTGGAGATGTAATTATTTATTGTCCCCTGAGACAGTGGTCGAAAGAGAACTATCCACTTTTAGGTTGGAGGGGGAAATGTTCTGATGGAATTGTTGCTAATCGAACAGAGATTTCATACAGAGCTTCAAGCAAATTAAACATTAATCCTTTGAGCATCAAAAGGTATACCGTAAAACCTGTTTTAGTGCGGTAGATGGAGACCACAAAAAAGAAACCGCACAAAAAATATGCGAAATTTTCACACGCACATGTAACTAACAACTTTGTTGACATACTACAATTAACTAAATAAGCAAAATAGACTTAAGGTATCCGACTACCCTAAAATTGTGAATTTTGTCAAAAATTGACAATTTTTTTTATGACTTCATTTTATAGGACACCTTATGAGCTTCATAAAAATACCAAATTTCTTACTTTCCGTTCACTAGAACAAAATCTATCAGTGTTTTAGTAAGAGCAGATGCCATTACTTTGCAAGATGTTATACTTTAAAACGCGTTTTACTCAAAATGTGTTGTTTTGAAAATGCTCAAACGTGGCCAGCAATTGCTCAAAAAGATTTGAAAACAAAGAACTGAAATTTTTTGAGTGTATTCTGCATAATAGTAGAAGTGTTTTAAACTTCAGATTTATTAATCACTGTTTTATTACAAAATTTACAGTTCCTGATGTGAATATAATCACGGTTTTTTTAAGCATTTTCATATAACAACTAAGATAAAGTGCTCTAGTTTTTGTAAAACTTAAAATATCTCTTATCCTGAAGGTCACTTCAAAATAGAATAACATAGCAAAACATCAGAATTGAAAAATTGAAAATTTGTTTATAAACTTTTTGTACAGAATGGGGCGCACTTATGTTATATTTGTGAATTTTTACCCATTTTTCCCTCAAATTAGTAATAATAATTTATTTATCTCTTCTTAATTTTAGCATATTTTTCATAAAATGTCTAAACAAATCTAAAAAAAAAAATCCCCATATTTCCATTTTTTTAAAAAAAAGCTGTCGCAACCAGTCGGATATCTTAAATCCATCGTTAAAATGCTACATAGAAGCCTCATTTTTATAGCCTTAATGTATTAGTGGTTGTGGTGGTTAATGAAATTATTTAAAAAGTAGTTTATGCTTCTTAGCCCCATGTACATATATCTACACCTAACTCCCGCCTAACTCACCGGATCTCAATCCGATAGAACACTTTTGGGATGTCATGGGACTGCAGCTCAGAGTTCAAAGACCACCCATTCGCAATAACTCGGATTAGCGTGACCGTTGCTTAAACATCTGGTACAATCTGTTTCCGGCCATCTACCAAGAACTTGTGGCATTCATGCCAAGGCGGGTTGAAGCTGTGTTGCGTGCCAAAGGAGGGCCAACTCGTTATTGACGTTATTGACAGGTGGTCATAATGTTTTGGCTCTTGAGTGTATATCATATAAACAAAGAAAACCGTGAAGAACATTATATGACTTCTTATTCGTCGTTAAACATGAATATATTAGCAAAACGTACTGTTGTCTTAGACACCATATTTATAATTACTTAGTTGTACAATATACAACTATTATTGGATACACTACATAGCTTTGATATAGTACAACTTATTAATTACAAATATGGTCTCTAAGACAACAGTACGTTTTGCGATATTACATTACGTTTAAAATTATTCATTTTAAACATAATGTAATCTCGTACTATTTGCTAACTAATAAAGGATATAAACAAAACGCACACACAAACTCGCAATACAATAACATCAATTCCCTCAGTTCGAGGAAGAGTTTGACAATTTATTTGCGAAACAGACGAGTTTATGTATTCATTAAACTATCTCAGAGTTGTGCCATAAATGCATTACCGCAAAAATGCGGTAATCGGATCAAAGCAAGTACTTTGGCGGTTAGGATTCCAACGAGGTTACTTTATATTTTCTTTACCCTCACGGTCCAGGATAATTTCTAATCTTTTGTTAAGAGAGACAGGTCATTCCACAAGACGAGAAGCCAACGTAATAAAGCCATAAAAAGGCTTGCTAGGGGTATAAACCACACTCATTGTTATACAGAAAAAGAAAGTTGCTAGCAAATACAATTATCTTCACTGGTGTGGTACGCAGCGGAAAAGTGCGCACACAAAAAATATTTAATATGACAGGTCTCAATTACCGGTTTCTGTTTTTTGCTTTTTCCTCTTACCCCTTTCCATCAGAAGCAGGAAATGAAACACTAAGTGGATAGTGCAGCCAAGTAGTACCCAGCACTATGCTGTTGGATTTTTTTAGTACACAGTAACACATTTTCATTTGACTACATGGTGGATATTTTTTTTATTAGGAGTGGAGATGTTTTTTTGGAGGAAATGAGTGGAGTGTGCTTTTTTGTTTCCAGTTATTAGTATTTTTCCGGGGAAAATTCACGTTTCTTCTCTGAAACGCTGGTTGATTAATTATTTCGTGGATGTATGGTAATGAGAAAATCATTTCTGACAATTCAATTTCGAATGAGATTCGGTCGTTTAATTAAATAATGTTATCCATTTGATCTATATTTTGGTTAAAGTGGTTTGTCTGGTTTCATTAATCAGAATAATTAATCAAATTGGTACTAAAGTAAGTTTTTTTGTTTGTAAAGCATACACAGAATAAGAACTATATTGTGCTTAGTGAAATAAGTGAATGTTTATTATACATTGGAATAAAAAGTTAGGAAAAATTTCACATATATCCGAATTTCTAGAAAAATACTGAACGAAAAATATAACTAATGCCTCAAAAACAAAAATACAAATTCTTCTTTCATTTAACAAAAACATATATGTGTATTTTAAACCCCATGCACCAATTTACAGGCTTCCTTAGTTCGCTAATTTCGACTACCTTAGAGGTTTTGTTCACAGAATTCGTAAAATAGAAAATCAAATAGTTAAAGTAAGTAGCTATACTAATGTTTGAATAATGGAATGAGTGATGAATCATTGGGAAGTTTAAGACAGGGACTCGTTTAGTATGGTATAGAAAATAACGGTATTAAAGCAGGGAGCAATTAGAGCCCTAAATTCCAAATAATTCATAAATATTTTGCAATTACTGTGAGGAACAAGGATGAACCATTGTAGCCGTACGCAAGCTATTTATTCATAGGTGCAATTCTTTCTCAGTTTACGTTAGCTGGTTTGCACATACCTCTATGCACTGCAACTGCCGTCAGGTATAGGAATGAGGCTTTGGAGCCCTATATTCGCCTTTAAATGGGTGCCATTGGCCCTGATTTGATTGGATGACAAAAATGCAAAACTTTTTACCTTTTAATTTTTTAATGAGTTTCCAAAATATATATTTAAAAAAAATTAAATGAGTTTTATACACATACACACATATAAATAAACATCAATATTTGAAATTTGAAAGTTAGGTGGTTAATGAGTTAATTGGTATTACAAATATCTTATTTTATCACTCCATTGTTAATCTTTTTAGTAATAATTTAAAAAATGCCTGGTATCTTCCAATTCTCCTGAGTGATTTTTTTAAAATAAGGAAATTAAGTTTCCACTTAATGCAAAGTTTTAGTTTTTATTTTTTAACACCGTTCACATCATAGATTCACCTTCTTTTCTTTTTTTTTTTTTTTTAAAAAAAAAACCATGTTTTTAAATTATTTCATTTAAGTGTAGACAATTTTTAGATTTTTCATTGTAAGATGGTTTTACTAATGTTATGATTGAATATATTAATTCACATTGAATAGTGACTATAGTTTTTTTGCATAAAATTTTCGATTTGTGTCCTCGAGAATAATCCCTTTTATGCTGTCAACTTATAATTTTTTGAGCGTTCTTTAAATTTTTAAATACATTAAGCTATCACTTTCTTTGTGCTCTAATATTATGTGAATATAAATGCTTGTTTAATATTCTTCTAACCTTATACCACTCTTAACATCAATTACATTCCTCTATTAAATTTAATATCTTGTTGTTTCAAGCAGGTATTAATTCTTGGAATTTTTGTATAGAACATAATATACAAAGGCAATTTCGTTTGTGAATCCAATCATACAACTTTGTCTAAATTAGTGTAATTTTGTCTGTCTTATAAAAAGGACTCAAAATTAAATAATAGCAATATTGAAAATTTAATTATAATACGATTATGGTTCAGTGGTAAAAAGAAAAAACAATACATGGGCAATTTCTTCCTTTGCTTTTGAAACATGCTTGAGTTTATTTCGAAAGATATTTTCATGCAAAGGAGAACTTACCATGTGTTATCATTTACCTTTACCCTTACCATGCGCTGTGTATGTTAACCTTTTGAAACAGTCATGTATCCCTGAGTTTGAATCTCCTAGAATTTGGAATCCTGATTGTAGATTATCTTGTGGTCACCTTCGAACTATACCTTGATTCATCTGCATGATGCACATTGCATCAATAATTCATAATTTAGTTCCAGTAATTCTGACTCTATGGCAAACGACCATGTCTATATTTGTTAGAGAATGACTCGAATACACTATTCGCATAGATATACATTTCACTTAGTCACCGATTAATAGGCGGTTCTAGATACATTTATTTCGGTCTGATCTTAAGTGAGTTGCAGGTCTAGTTATAAAATGTTGTGTATAGATAATATTAGAGAATATATCACTTCATATATTGGATTCTCTGTAAAGGGGATGAGTTGCACAAAGTGAGCTTTAGATTTAATTTAGAATAATAATGAATATCTTTTAATTAAGTGTGTGTGTGTGTGTGTGTGTGTGTGTGTGTGTGTGTGTGTGTGTGTGTGTGTGTGTGTGTGTGTGTGTGTGTGTGTGTGTGTGTGTGTGTGTGTGTGTGTGTGTGTGTGTGTGTGTAGGGTTTTTTGGAGTAAAATAGAAAATAAAAGTATAGTTCAGAAATATTTATCTCTACAATTTTAGCAGACTTTTTAAAAAATGTGTTTAGAAAAATGGATTTGAATGATGCATATGCTCCAGTTAAATGATAATTTCAAAAATATATACTCAGGAAATTAATTCAAATTTCTTGAAATAAGGCTGGTGTTAAAAAAAAATTATTAAAAGTGAAGCAAGAAAAAGGCATTAGAGGGATTGAACACATGTATCAGAATACTTTTTTTTATGAAAATAAGCTATTTTTTATCTTAATATAATATATTTACTACAATTGCAAGACTGAAAAATAACTTCAAATGTGTCTTTTTCGTAACTTCTTCATAAAACAGTTGAAAATTGCTGGGATAGATCGTTAATTAACGTCCCACTCAGAAGCTGGTCTAGGGCTATTGGTAATCGTCCACCTAATATTAAACTTCGGTCAAATGACAAGGATGACATCCAAAACGGGCACTTCCTTCTCTAAACTTTCACACCACTTCAACGAAAAGACTGCGCCACGATGCATTTAACATGCATCGGCTTTTCTTCAAAGTGAATCTTAAGTTGCTCCAGGAATCCATATCCATTCGTGTCGGACCAAAGTTTGTGGCCATGATCACTTGGATGTCACATTAGTCATATGTATTTTTAATGATATTAAGTCTTCTGGACAAATAATACTTAACTCTATCCAGGCTTATTTATTCCTGGATTATGGATCAAAAACTGTCGATTTTACTTAGGCATATTTTCAAACATACATATATCTTTTCAAACATAATAGCAACATTCGCATACAAAATTTCCAAACAACTCATTTTAGAAATCTATTTTAATAAATGAGTAATTTACCTGTAAAGTTGGCATTCTGTATGGCAAAAATCATTGGACTTTGCAGTCAACTCACACTTAAATATAAAGCTTAGAATACTTAGCTTTTTATCTTGAATTTTAAATTTTATTTCCTTTTATATAAATAATTATGAAATTTTTCATCTAAATTTGATTGCGTACGAGTAATTCAAAAACACGGTACTGCACATAACCCAACATTGCAATGTGGACAGAAGAATCTTGTTTCTCTTCTTGCCTTCTTCCTTATACTGTCTCTCTTTGAGCAGCAAACAATACACTGTCGTGTTGCGTTAGTTTTCTTCTGTGTTAAGGAAATGTAGTCAACAAAATGTCTTTCAGACAAACGTGAAAGGGAGGGAGGTGCTCAGCAGAAGGAGTTCCTCTTTTCCCCGAAAATTCCACCAAGTGGTATTTTCAATCATTAGAAACCATAAAAAGCGCATGTGAAGTAATTAGAGAAAGACCGATTGCACAGTGTAAATTTTCCAATTGCCCGAGCTACACTCGGGATGAGCCAGGATGGTACTGTGACGTCGTCACAATGGAGGAGTCACCCCTATTCATTAGAGGCTCCATAGCTGGGGACCACGTGGTTTTGGCTGCATTGTGCTGTGCCGAACAGCTGGACTGTCGGCGACGGTGTGACTGGCAAACACTATGAGCTGGGCATCACTGCATTATTTTTCATTCATAGGCAGTGATTGTCCGTCTTGAAAGGCTGGCGCCTCCGCAGACGGTGGCGAGATGTTTGAAGTGCCAGATGTCAGCCAAGCCCTTGTCGCCGGGGACCTGTGAGAGGGACTGGAACTTTTGTTATCTCTGCACGAATGGAGAACGTGCAAGACCGTTGGTGCAGGGTGCAAAACCTTGAGGCCGGCCAATGGTGGTTGATGAGGGGCGTGGAGTGGACCCGCCCCTAGAGTTTAAAAGAGTGGACTCCCAAAAAAGGGGGGTCTTCGAGAGAAAAGAAACACCGGATAGACTCCCACGATAGATTCCAGAAACAGAAGCCTGCTGACGAAGGAAGGAGCGCGAAGGCTCCCAACCAACTCCGACGATCGACCTGCGAGACGTAATCGACGGATATAGGAAGCAAGCGCGAGGCGTGAGCCTCAGGATCTAATCACGACGATAGTTTCCCGAGACAGAACCCGATGGACTAGCGAGAGTGACTCCTGAGGCGGTATCCAACGGGCGATTAAAGAAGAAGCGAGGAGTGGACACCAACGCAATAGACTGTATAATTTAGAACTAGCACCAACACTAAATAGAACTGGCTAAATGGATCTAACACTTGTAACCGAATTCTTTTTCTCTTCTTAGTGATCTTTTAATAGTAAAAAGTAAATAAATCAATTTTAGATCACACAACACAATAAAAGTTTTTTGTTTATGATTAGCGTGGCGTCACAATACGCTACCAAGTTCCACGACGTTACAGTACCTTTGGCCTGCCCGAGCTCTGGAAAGCCGGGGAGGGGCTAATCTTATAAACCAGGGGTTCTTAAACTTTTTCGGAGTGATGTATCAAAAGGAAGAATGAGCTTGGTTTTTTAAATTATGTCTTAAAATTTTGGAATAATCTCGGACACCCCCGGACGAAAAGTACTTCCTCAATATTCCTTAGATCTGATTCCAATTAGAAAATAAATAAACACTTAAGTTATTAATATTATTAATAGTGAACAAATTATTTTATGCAAAAACATATATGAAAAAAAGTTTTTTAAGACCGCAACCTGAACTCACTCGACCCTATTTCGGGTCGCAACCCCTAGTTTAAGAAACACTTTAATAAGACGTTTCTTTAATTTGTGAAATTCATTTTAACAATTACCTTCCTTTAAATATATTTCCAAAATTTATCTATTTGTGTAGATATGATCATAATATATAGTAATATAAGCTAAAATAGCCAAACAACATAAAAACTATATTAAATTATAAACCAATAAATATTAAATATCATTTGTGGATTTTCACGTTACTAACTGATGAATTGAAGTTAGATCAGTTAACAATATTTCAAAGTAGAGATTTGGATTAATTTTGCACAACATAAACTATACAAGTATTATTGATGAAATGCTCCGTAATCTCTATTTACAATGAAGCGTCAAAATGGTAGTTGTTGATAATTGTGGTTTACATGAAGTTTTCTGAGTCTAACACATTCACGAATTTTGCTTGGGTATTACAATTATCAACACAATTTATAAAGGGACTAAAAGCTCCCTTTCCTATCTTACACGCCATGAGAAGATTTCGTAATCAAGTTCTTAATAAAGTCCCTTATTTCACACCATAGATATTTAAAAGAATCAAGATTCAAACATAAAGCATGATTTAAAACTGTTGGGCACAAAATTTGTGATCTACGACCAATGCAATGCTTAATATAATCATTTGTTATTGTTGTTACTAATGCCACCTGATAGGCAAAGGCCAGATCGAGGCTCACGAAATTCATCATGGCAAAGGGCTAAGTGACGCCTGTCGTTAGCCTTAGCTTTGAGCACCATGCAGGTGACAGTACAATTTGACCCATTTCCATCCCAATTTTGAGGCAGGACACCCTGGGGGGTCAAGGACCTCCCACCTCTCTTCCCCTTCCACCAACTTCATGAGAAGACTTGCGGCTCGATGGCTATTTAGAGTACCCCCTGCCGCGAAGGGACTATACATTTACAAATGTCCATGCCTTCGCGTTTCGAATCCAGGTCCTACGGCACAGCAGTCAGTGTCGCCAACCACTATACCGGATGGGTGTCATAATCATTTGCTTTCCTATAAATTAATAACTCATGTTGCCTTTTAAAATTTTTATAAAATATTTAATTTTTTTTTTAATTTAACACATTTAGATTTAGATAGTAAACGTTATTATAATAATTATATACCATGATACAGAATCAAATATATATATATATATATATATATATTGTATGTAATTATAAACTAAAATATTACTTAGACGCTCACTAAATACTATCCTTTAAGAATATCCCAATAATTATGCCTGTTAAAGAGTTTTACAGGTATTTCATGTAATTTCTAATGAAATCTGAAAATTAACAATTACATCTTAATAAATCAATCCCACATTAATTCAAAATTATCTATATAGTTAAATCACAAAATATTTAAATAAGAAAAGTCGATAAAGTTTAGAAAAAAAACAACAACGAATTAACTTCCGATAAAAACTAATTTACGAAAAATGGTTATAAAAGGTATTCATTGTACCATCTTCCTTAGGAAAGGCTGTATTGTAAATGACATCTTGTTGATGGATGTTATTACTACCAGAAGTAGTAGCACCACCATGAGAAGGAGCACAGGTGCCGGCAGGATATATCGCATCAATCTTTCAGGCCTAAGGAATTCGGGATATGACGTAGGGAAATCTCGACAACGCAGCCAGTAAAAAGAATGATTGAATTCGGCCAATCATTAGTTTGGAAAGCAGGGAAGGGTTGAAGCTCGGCATGCTAACAAATCCTAGCCGTGCATGGATGTTCACGTTCTGTTTGCAAGAAGAACAGGAGAAAAAAAATGGCGGAAGGGTAATGCAGGGAAATCGAAATTCGAAAAGATAAATAGTTTCGAAAAAATGAGGAAAAGAAATTGAAAGGATGGTTTGGAAGTTTTCTTTCAGCACCATTAAATAAGGATTTGAATTAATTCTTTTTAAATATTTTTTTTTTTTTTGTAAATTTAGGAACTTTTTAAAAAATGTTTGGCTCTCTGTGAATAGATGTTTTAAGAAAAGCGCCTATTTGCTATCTAGAAAAGCCTCTTCCCGAGCCAATGATTTAGTTTGAATGAGAAAATACCATTTGTATGTGTAAATTTTTTTCCAAAAGAAAATTATTTTTATTTATCAAACTTTTTTTTATTAAGTTTTCTTAAGTTACTTTGAATTGCTTTTTAATAGTTGTAAAGCTAATATTTTTTTTAAAAATTAAGTCGCATATGAAGACAGAACTATTGTTGTTCCACTGATTATGTTATTTGGAAATTAGTGACAAAAATTCGTGCAATTAAATATTTCCTAGTGGCTATATGGTCACGTTCTCGTCGACGGAGTGTCACGCGTTCGAATCCTGATGCCACTGAAAATCCACCGTGCAGCGGAAGCCATTTAGCAGGGAAAGGTGGGCTGCAGCTTAGGTGTCGTCTTTAATAATTGACCGTGATTTAAAATTACGAGGTCCGTCACCAGTACCCTTTGTGTTGCTTTATAGTGTGACGTTAATATAACTCTCATTCCCTCACTCGTACAATCAAATGTTA